>CAMAOC010000369.1:0-52027 GCA_945859555.1 Megachile ligniseca
ATTATTATTATTATTATTATTATTATTATTATTATTATTATTATTATTATTATCGATATAACTGTTATTATTATCTAATTATTATTATTATTATCGCTAAAACTGTTATTATAATCCTTATTATTATTATTATTATCGCTGTAACTGTTATTATTATCCTTATTAATATTATTATTATCTCTATAACTGTTATTATTATCTTATTATTATTATTATTATTATCGCTAAAACTGTTATTATAATCCTTATTATTATTATTATTATCGCTATAACTGTTATTATTATCCTTATTAATATTATTATTATCGCTATAACTGTTATTATTACCCTTAATAATATTATTATTATCCTTATAACGGTTATGATTATCCTTATTACTATTATCATTATCGCTATAATTGTTATTATAATCCTTATTATTATTATTATTATTATCGCTATAACTGTTATTATTATCCTTATTACTATTATTATTATCGCTATAACTGTTATTATTATCCTTATTATTATTATTTTTATCGCTATAATTGTTATTATTATCCTTATTATTATTATTATTATTATTTCTATAACTGTTATTATTATCCTTATTATTACTATTATTATAATCGCTATAACCGTTATTATTATCCTTAGTAATATTATTATTATCGCTATAATTGTTATTATAATCCTTTTAATTATTATTATTATTATTATCGCTATAACTGTTATTATTATCTTATTATTATTATTATTATTATCGCTATTATTGTTACAGTTACAGCGGTTATTATCCTTATTATTACTATTATTATTATCGCTATAACCGTTATTATTATCGCTATAACTGTTATTATTATCTTATTATTATTATTATTATTATTATCGGTATAAGTGTTATTATTATCCTTATTAATATTATTATTATCGCTATAATTGTTATTATAATCCTTTTAATTATTATTATTATTATTATCGCTATAACTGTTATTATTATCTTATTATTATTATTATTATTATCGCTATAACTGTTTTATTATCCTTATTATTATTATTATTATCGCTATAACAGTTATTATTATCCTTATTATTATTGTTATTATAATTTCTATAACTGTTATTAGTATCCTTATTACTATTATTATTATCGCTATAATTGTTATTATTATACTTATTATTATTATTATTATTATTATTATTTCTATAACTGTTATTATTATCCTTATTACTATTATTATTATCGCTATAATTGTTATTATTATCCTTATTATTATTATTATTATTATTATTTCTATAACTGTTATTATTATCCTTATTATTACTATTATTATAATCGCTATAACCGTTATTATTATCCTTATTAATATTATTATTATCGCTATAACTGTTATTATTATCTTATTATTATTATTATTGCTATAACTGTTATTATAATCCTTATTATTACTATTATTATAATCGCTATAACCGTTATTAATATCCTTATTAATATTATTATTATCGCTATAACTGTTATTATTATCTTATTATTATAATTATTATTATCGCAATAACTGTTATTATTATCCTTATTTTTATTATTATTATTATAGCTATAATTGTTATTATTATCGCTATAACTGTTATTATTATCCTTAAGAGTATTATTATTATCCCTATAACGGTTATTATTATCCTTATTATTATTATTATTATTATTTCTGTATCTGTTATTATTATCCTTATTATTACTATTATTATAATCGCTATAACCGTTATTATTATCCTTATTAATATTATTATTATCGCTATAACTGTTATTATTATCTTACTATTATTATTATTGTTATCGCAATAACTGTTATTATTATCGTTATTATTATTATTATTATCGCCATAACTGTTATTATTATCCTTATGATTACTATTATTATAATCGCAATAACCGTTATTATTATCCTTATTATTATTATTATTATCGCTATAACTGTTATTATTATCTTACTATTATTATTATTATTATCGCAATAACTGATATTATTATCCTTATTATTACTATTATTATTATCGCTATAACCGTTATTATTATCGCTATAACTGCTATTATTATCTTATTATTATTATTATTATTATCGCAATAACTGTTATTATTATCCTTATTATTATTATTATTATTATCGCTATAATTGTTATTATTATCCTTTTTACTATTATTATTATCGGTATAAGTGTTATTATTATCCTTATTAATATTATTATTATCGCTATAATTGTTATTATAATCCTTTTAATTATTATTATTATTATTATCGCTATAACTGTTATTATTATCTTATTATTATTATTATTATTATCGCTATAACTGTTATTATTATGCTTATAACTATTATTATTATCCTTATTATTATTATTATTATCGCTATAACTGTTATTATTATTCTTGTTACTATTATTATTATCGCTATAACTGTTATTATTATTCTTATTACTATTGTTACTATCCGTATCGCTCTTGTCTTTATCCATATAACTATTATTATTAATCCTTATTACTATTATTATTATCGCTATAACTGTTATTATTGTTGTTATTACTATTATTATTATCGCTATAACTGTTATTATTATTCTTATTACTATTACTATTATCCCTATTCCTCTTGTCTTTATCCTTATAACTATTATTATTATCCTTATTATTATTATTATTATCGCTATAACGGTTATTATTATCCTTATTACTATTATTATTATTGCTATAACTGTTTTATTATTATAGTTATTCTATTGTTACTATCCGTATTACTCTTGCCTTTATCATTATAACTATTATTATTATCCTTATTATTATTATTATTATCGCTATAACTGTTATTATTATCCTTATTACTATTATTATTATCGCTATAACTGTTATTATTATGCTTATTCTATTGTTACTATCTCTATTACTCTTGTTTTTCTCCTTATAACTATTATTATTATCCTTATTATTATTATTATTATCGCTATAACTGTTATTATTATGCTTATTCTATTGTTACTATCTCTATTACTCTTGTCTTTATCCTTATAACTATTATCATTATCCTTATGACTATTATTATTATCGCTATAACGGTTATTATTATTCTTGTTACTATTATTATTATCGCTATAACTGTTATTATTATTCTTGTTACTATTATTATTATCCCTATTCCTCTTTTCTTTCTCCTTATAACTATTATTATTATCGCTATAACTGTTATTATTACCCTTAATACTATTATTATTATCGCTATAACTGTTATTATTATCCTTAATACTATTATTATTATCGCTATAACTGTTATTATTATTCCTATTACTATTATTATTATCGCTTTAACTGTTATCATTATTCTTATTACTATTATTATTATCGCTATAACTGTTATTATTATCCTTATTACTATTATTATTATCGATATAACTGTTATTATTATTCTTATTACTATTACTATTATCCCTATTCCTCTTTTCTTTATCTTTATAACTATTATTATTATCCTCATTATTATTATTATCGGTATAACTGTTATTATTATCCCTATTACTATTATTATTATCGCTATAACTGTTATTATTATGCTTATTCTATTGTTACTATCCCTATTACTCTTGTCTATATCCTTATAACTATTATTATTATCCTTATTATTATTATTATTATCGCTATAACTGTTATTATTATCCTTTATACTATTATTATTATCGCTATAACTGTTATTATTATCCTAATTTGTATTATTATTATCGCTATAACTGTTATTATTATGCTTATTCTATTGTTACTATCTCTATTACTCTTGTCTTTATCCTTATAACTATTATCATTATACTTATGACTATTATTATTATCGCTATAACTGTTATTATTATTCTTGTTACTATTATTATTATACATATTCCTCTTGTCTTTCTCCTTATAACTATTATTATTATCCTTATAATTATTATGATTACCGCTATAACTGTTGCTATTATTCTTGTTACTATTTTTATTATCCCTATTCCTCTTGTCTTTCTCCTTATAACTATTATTATTATGGCTATAACTGTTATTATTATTCTTATTACTATTATTATTATCGCTATAACTGTTTTATTATTCTTGTTACTATTATTACTGTCCGTATTACTCTTGCCTTTATCCTCTATACTATTATTATTATCGCTATAACTGTTATTATTATTCTTATTACATTTACTATTATCCCTATTCCTCTTGTATTTATCCTTTTAACTATTATTATTATCCTTATTATTATTATTATTATCGCTATAACTGTTATTATTATCCTAATTACTATTATTATTATCGCTATAACTGTTATTATTATGCTTATTCTATTGTTACTATCTCTATTACTCTTGTCTTTATCCTTATAACTATTATCATTATCCTTATGACTATTATTATTATCGCTATAACTGTTATTATTATTCTTGTTACTATTATTACTGTCCGTCTTACTCTTGCCTTTATCCTTATTACTATTATTATTATCGCTATAACTGTTAGAATTATTCTTGTTACTATTATTATTATCCCTATTCCTCTTGTCTTCCTCCTTATAACTATTATTATTATCCCTATTCCTCTTGTCTTTCTCCTTATAACTATTATTATTATCCTTATTATTATTATTATTATCGCTATAACTGTTATTATTATTCTTGTTACCATTATTATTATCCCTATTCCTCTTGTCTATATCCTTATAACTATTATTATTATCCTTATTATTATTATTATTATCGCTATAACTGTTATTATTATTCTTATTACTATTGTTGCTATCCGTATTACTCTTGTCTTTATCCATATAACTATTATTATTAATCCTTATTACTATTATTATTATCGCTATAACTGTTTTATTATTATGCTTATTCTATTGTTACTATCCGTATTACTCTTGCCTTTATCATTATAACTATTATTATTATCCTTATTATTATTATTATTATCGCTATAACTGTTATTATTATGCTTATTCTATTGTTACTATCTCTATTACTCTTGTCTTTATCCTTATAACTATTATCATTATCCTTATGACTATTATTATTATCGCTATAACTGTTATTATTATTCTTGTTACTACTATTACTGTCCGTACTACTCTTGCCTTTATCCTTAGTACTATTATTATTATCGCTATAACTGTTAGTATTATTCTTGTTACTATTATTATTATCCCTACTCCTCTTGTCTTCCTCCTTATAACTATTATTATTATCCCTATTCCTCTTGTCTTTATCCTTATAACTATTATTATTATCGCTATAACTGTTATTATTATTGTTATTACTATTATTATTATCGCTATAACTGTTATTATTATCCTTATTCTATTATTATTATCCCTATTCCTCTTGTCTTTATCCTTATAACTATTATTATTATCGTTAATAACTGTTATTATTATTGTTATTACTATTATTATTATCCTTATTACTATTATTATTATCCTTAATACTATTATTATTATCGCTATAACTGTTATTATTATTCTTGTTACTATTATATTATACCTATTCCTCTTGTCTTTCTCCTTATAACTATTATTATTATCCTTATAATTATTATTATTACCGCTATAACTGTTGCTATTATTCTTGTTACTATTTTTATTATACCTATTCCTCTTGTCTTTCTCCTTATAACTATTATTATTATGGCTATAACTGTTATTATTATTCTTAATACTATTATTACTATCGCTATAACTGTTTTATTATTATGCTTATTCTATTGTTACTATCCGTATTACTCTTGCCTTTATCATTATAACTATTATCATTATCCTTATTATTATTATTATTATCGCTATAACTGTTATTATTATCCTTATTACTATTATTATTATCGCTATAACTGTTATTATTGTGCTTATTCTATTGTTACTATCTCTATTACTCTTGTTTTTCTCCTTATAACTATTATTATTATCCCTATTATTATTATTATTATCGCTATAACTGTTAGTATTATGCTTATTCTATTGTTACTATCTCTATTACTCTTGTCTTTCTCCTTATAACTATTATTATAATCCTTATTACTATTATTATTATCCTCAATACTATTATTATTATCGCTATAACTGTTATTAATATTCTTATTACTATTACTATTATCCGTATTCCTCTTGTCTTTATCCTTATAACTATTATTATTATCCTTATTATTATTATTATTATCGCTATAACTGTTATTATTATGCTTATTCTATTGTTACTATCTCTATTACTCTTGTCTTTATCCTTATAACTATTATTATTAATCCTTATTACTATTATTATTATCGCTATAACTGTTATTATTCTTGTTATTACTATTATTATTATCGCTATAACTATTATTATTATTCTTATTACATTTACTATTATCCCTATTCCTCTTGTATTTATCCTTTTAACTATTATTATTATCCTTATTATTATTATTATTATTATCGCTATAACTGTTATTATTATCCTAATTACTATTATTATTATCGCTATAACTGTTATTATTATGCTTATTCTATTGTTACTATCCGTATTACTCTTGCCTTTATCCTTATAACTATTATTATTATCGCTATAACTGTTATTATTATTCTTGTTACTATTATTATCATCCCTATTCCTCTTGTCTTTCTCCTTGTAACTATTATTATTATGGCTATAACTGTTATTATTATTCTTATTACTATTATTATTATCGCTATAACTGTTCTTATTATGCTTATTCTATTGTTACTATCCGTATTATTCTTGCCTTTATCATTATAACTATTATTATTATCCTTATTATTATTATTATTATCGCTATAACTGTTATTATTATCCTTATTACTATTATTATTATCCTCAATACTATTATTATTATCGCTATAACTGTTATTATTATTCTTATTACTATTACTATTATCCGTATTCCTCTTGTCTTTATCCTTATAACTATTATTATTATCCTTATTATTATTATTATTATCGCTATAACTGTTATTATTATTCTTATTACTATTGTTGCTATCCGTATTACTCTTGTCTTTATCCATATAACTATTATTATTAATCCTTATTACTATTATTATTATCGCTATAACTGTTATTATTATCCTTAATACTATTATTATTATCGCTATAACTATTATTATTATGCTTATTCTATTGTTACTATCTCTATTACTCCTGACTTTATCCTTATAACTATTATCATTATCCTTATGACTATTATTATTATCGCTATAACTGTTATTATTATTCTTGTTACTATTATTATTATCCCTATTCCTCTTGTCTTTCTCCTTATAACTATTTTTATTATCCTTATTACTATTATTATTATCCTCAATACTATTATTATTATCGCTATAACTGTTATTAATATTCTTATTACTATTACTATTATCCGTATTCCTCTTGTCTTTATCCTTATAACTATTATTATTATCCTTATTATTATTATTATTATTATTATCGTTATGACTGTTATTATTATGCTTATTCTATTGTTACTATCTCTATTACTCTTGTCTTTATCCTTATAACTATTATCATTATCCTTATGACTATTATTATTATCGCTATAACTGTTATTATTATTCTTGTTACTATTATTACTGTCCGTATTACTCTTGCCTTTATCCTCAATACTATTATTATTATCGCTATAACTGTTATTAATATTCTTATTGCTGTTACTATTATCCGTTTTCCTCTTGTCTTTATCCTTATAACTATTATAATTATCCTTATTATTATTATTATTATCGCTATAACTGTTATTATTATGCTTATTCTATTGTTACTATCCGTATTACTCTTGCCTTTACCCTTATAACTATTATTATTATCGCTATAACTGTTATTATTATTCTTGTTACTATTATTATCATCCCTATTCCTCTTGTCTTTCTCCTAGTAACTATTATTATTATCCTTATTATTATTATTATTATCGCTATAACTGTTACTATTATTCTTGTTACTATTATTATTATCCCTATTCCTCTTGTCTTTCTCCTTATGACTATTATTATTATCCTTATTATAATTATTATTATCGCTATAACTGTTATTATTATTCTTGTTACTATTATTATTATCGCTATAACTGTTATTATTATTCTTATTACTATTGTTGCTATCCGCATTACTCTTGTCTTTATCCATATAACTATTATTATTAATCCTTATTACTATTATTATTATCGATATAACTGTTATTATTATTCATATTACTATTACTATTATCCCTATTCCTCTTGTCTTTATCCTTATAACTATTATTATTATCGCTATAACTGTTATTATTATTGTTATTACTATTATTATTATCGCTATAACTGTTATTATTATCCTTATTCTATTATTATTATCCCTATTCCTCTTGTCTTTATCCTTATAACTATTATTATTATCGCTAATAACTGTTATTATTATTGTTATTACTATTATTATTATCCTTATTACTATTATTATTATCCTTATTACTATTATTATTATCCTTAATACTATTATTATTATCGCTATAACTGTTATTATTATTCTTATTACTATTACTATTATCCGTATTCCTCTTGTCTTTATCCTTGTAACTATTATTATTATCCTTATTATTATTATTATTATTATTATCGCTATAACTATTATTATTATCCTTATTGCTATTATTATTATCGCTATAACTGTTATTATTATTCTTATTACATTTACTATTATCCCTATTCCTCTTGTATTTATCCTTTTAACTATTATTATTATCCTTATTATTATTATTATTATTATCGCTATAACTGTTATTATTATCCTTATTACTATTATTATTATCGCTATAACTGTTATTATTATTCTTGTTACTATTATTATCATCCCTATTCCTCTTGTCTTTCTCCTTGTAACTATTATTATTATCCTTATTATTATTATTATTATTATTATCCCTATAACTGTTACTATTATTCTTGTTACTATTATTATTATCCCTATTCCTCTTGTCTTTCTCCTTATGACTATTATTATTATCCTTATTATTATTATTATTATCGCTATAACTGTTATTATTATTCTTGTTACTATTATTATTATCGCTATAACTGTTATTATTATTCTTAATACTATTGTTGCTATCCGCATTACTCTTGTCTTTATCCATATAACTATTATTATTAATCCTTATTAATAATTATTATTATCGCTATAACTGTTATTATTATTCTTATTACTATTACTATTATCCCTATTCCTCTTGTCTTTATCCTTATAACTATTATTATTATCCTTATAATTATTATTATTATTATTATCGCTATAACTATTATTATTATCCTTATTACTATTATTATTATCGCTATAACTGTTATTATTATTCTTATTACATTTACTATTATCCCTATTCCTCTTGTATTTATCCTTTTAACTATTATTATTATCCTTATTATTATTATTATTATCGCTATAACTGTTATTATTATCCTAATTACTATTATTATTATCGCTATAACTGTTATTATTATGCTTATTCTATTGTTACTATCCGTATTACTCTTGCCTTTATCCTTATAACTATTATTATTATCGCTATAACTGTTATTATTATTCTTGTTACTATTATTATCATCCCTATTCCTCTTGTCTTTCTCCTTGTAACTATTATTATTATCCTTATTATTATTATTATTATCGCTATAACTGTTATTATTATTCTTATTACTATTGTTACTATCCGTATCGCTCTTGTCTTTATCCCTATTCCTCTTGTCTTTCTCCTTATAACTATTATTATTATCGCTATAACTGTTATTATTATCCTTGATACTATTATTATTATCGGTATAACTGTTATTATTATCCTTAGTACTATTATTATTATCGCTATAACTGTTATTATTATTCTTGTTACTATTATTATTATCCCTATTCCTCTTGTCTATATCCTTATAACTATTATTATTATCCTTATTATTATTATTATCGCTATAACTGTTATTATTATTCTTATTACTGTTGTTGCTATCCGTATTACTCTTGTCTTTATCCATATAACTATTATTATTAATCCTTATTACTATTATTATTGTCGCTATAACTGTTATTATTATTGTTATTACTATTATTATTATCGCTATAACTGTTATTATTATGCTTATTCTATTGTTACTATCCGCATTACTCTTGCCTTTATCATTATAACTATTATTATTATCCTTATTATTATTATTATTATTATTATCGCTATAACTATTATTATTATCCTTATTGCTATTATTATTATCGCTATAACTGTTATTATTATTCTTATTACATTTACTATTATCCCTATTCCTCTTGTATTTATCCTTTTAACTATTATTATTATGCTTATTATTATTATTATTATTATCGCTATAACTGTTATTATTATCCTTATTACTATTATTATTATCGCTATAACTGTTATTATTATGCTTATTCTATTGTTACTATCCGTATTACTCTTGCCTTTATCCTTATAACTATTATTATTATCGCTATAACTGTTATTATTATTCTTATTACTATTGTTACTATCCGTATCGCTCTTGTCTTTATCCTTATAACTATTATTATTATCCTTATTACTATTATTATTATGGCTATAACTGTTATTATTATTCTTGTTACTATTATTATTATCCCTATTCCTCTTGTATTTATCCTTATAACTATTATTATTATCCTTATTATTATTATTATTGTCGCTATAACTGTTATTATTATTTTTATTGCTATTATTATTATCCCTATTGCCCTTGTCTTTATCCTTATAACTATTATTATTATCCTTATTACTATTATCATTATCGCTACAACTGTTATTATTATCCTTAATACTATTATTATTATCGCTATAACTGTTATTATTATCCTTAATACTATTATTATTATCGCTATAACTGTTATTATTATGGTTATTCTATTGTTACTATCCCTATTACTCTTGTCTTTATCCTTATAACTATTATTATGGCTATAACTGTTATTATTATTCTTGTTACATTATTACTGTCCGTATTACTCTTGCCTTTATCCTTAATACTATTATTATTATCGCTATAACTGTTATTATTATTCTTGTTACTATTATATTATACCTATTCCTCTTGTCTTTCTCCTAATAACTATTATTATTATCCTTATAATTATTATTATTACCGCTATAACTGTTGCTATTATTCTTGTTACTATTTTTATTATCCCTATTCCTCTTGTCTTTCTCCTTATAACTATTATTATTATGGCTATAACTGTTATTATTATTCTTATTACTATTATTATTATAGCTATAACTGTTCTTATTATGCTTATTCTATTGTTACTATCCGTATTACTCTTGCCTTTATCATTATAACTATTATTATTATCCTTATTACTATTATTATTACCGCTATAACTATTATTATTATTCATGTTACTATTATATTATACCTATTCCTCTTGTCGTTCTCCTTATAACTATTATTATTATCCTTATAATTATTATTATTACCGCTATAACTGTTGCTATTATTCTTGTTACTATTTTTATTATCCCTATTCCTCTTGTCTTTCTCCTTACAACTATTATTATTATGGCTATAACTGTTATTATTATTCTTATTACTATTATTATTATCGCTGTAACTGTTATAATTATGCTTATTCTATTGTTACTATCCGTATTACTCTTGCCTTTATCATTATAACTATTATTATTATCCTTATTATTATTATTATTATCGCTATAACTGTTATTATTATCCTTATTACTATTATTATTATCGCTATAACTGTTATTATTATGCTTATTCTATTGTTACTATCTCTATTACTCTTGTCTTTCTCCTTATAACTATTATTATTATCCTTATTATTATTATTATTATCGCTATAACTGTTATTACTATCCATATTACTATTATTATTATCGCTATAACTATTACTATTATGCTTATTCTATTGTTACTATCTCTATTACTCCTGACTTTATCCTTATAACTATTATCATTATCCTTATGACTATTATTATTATCGCTATAACGGTTATTATTATTCTTGTTACTATTATTATTATCCCTATTCCTCTTGTCTTTCTCCTCATAACTATTATTATTATCCTTATTACTATTATTATTATCCTCAATACTATTATTATTATCGCTATAACTGTTATTATTATTCTTATTACTATTACTATTATCCGTATTCCTCTTGTCTTTATCCTTATAACTATTATTATTATCCTTATTATTATTATTATTATCGCTATAACTGTTATTATTATTCTTATTACTATTGTTGCTATCCGTATTACTCTTGTCTTTATCCATATAACTATTATTATTAATCCTTATTACTATTATTATTATCGGTATAACTGTTATTATTCTTGTTATTACTATTATTATTATCGCTATAACTATTATTATTATGCTTATTCTATTGTTACTATCCGTATTACTCTTCCCTTTATCCTTATAACTATTATTATTATCGCTATAACTGTTATTATTATCCTTAATACTATTATTATTATCGCTATAACTATTATTATTATGCTTATTCTATTGTTACTATCTCTATTACTCCTGACTTTATCCTTATAACTATTATCATTATCCTTATGACTATTATTATTATCGCTATAACTGTTATTATTATTCTTGTTACTATTATTATTATCCCTATTCCTCTTGTCTTTCTCCTTATTACTATTTTTATTATCCTTATTACTATTATTATTATCCTCAATACTATTATTATTATCGCTATAACTGTTATTATTATGGTTATTCTATTGTTACTATCCCTATTACTCTTGTCTTTATCCTTATAACTATTATTATGGCTATAACTGTTATTATTATTCTTGTTACATTATTACTGTCCGTATTACTCTTGCCTTTATCCTTAATACTATTATTATTATCGCTATAACTGTTATTATTATTCTTGTTACTATTATATTATACCTATTCCTCTTGTCTTTCTCCTAATAACTATTATTATTATCCTTATAATTATTATTATTACCGCTATAACTGTTGCTATTATTCTTGTTACTATTTTTATTATCCCTATTCCTCTTGTCTTTCTCCTTATAACTATTATTATTATGGCTATAACTGTTATTATTATTCTTATTACTATTATTATTATAGCTATAACTGTTCTTATTATGCTTATTCTATTGTTACTATCCGTATTACTCTTGCCTTTATCATTATAACTATTATTATTATCCTTATTACTATTATTATTACCGCTATAACTGTTATTACTATCCATATTACTATTATTATTATCGCTATAACTATTACTATTATGCTTATTCTATTGTTACTATCTCTATTACTCCTGACTTTATCCTTATAACTATTATCATTATCCTTATGACTATTATTATTATCGCTATAACGGTTATTATTATTCTTGTTACTATTATTATTATCCCTATTCCTCTTGTCTTTCTCCTTATAACTATTATTATTATCCTTATTACTATTATTATTATCCTCAATACTATTATTATTATCGCTATAACTGTTATTATTATTCTTATTACTATTACTATTATCCGTATTCCTCTTGTCTTTATCCTTATAACTATTATTATTATCCTTATTATTATTATTATTATCGCTATAACTGTTATTATTATTCTTATTACTATTGTTGCTATCCGTATTACTCTTGTCTTTATCCATATAACTATTATTATTAATCCTTATTACTATTATTATTATCGGTATAACTGTTATTATTCTTGTTATTACTATTATTATTATCGCTATAACTATTATTATTATGCTTATTCTATTGTTACTATCCGTATTACTCTTCCCTTTATCCTTATAACTATTATTATTATCGCTATAACTGTTATTATTATCCTTAATACTATTATTATTATCGCTATAACTATTATTATTATGCTTATTCTATTGTTACTATCTCTATTACTCCTGACTTTATCCTTATAACTATTATCATTATCCTTATGACTATTATTATTATCGCTATAACTGTTATTATTATTCTTGTTACTATTATTATTATCCCTATTCCTCTTGTCTTTCTCCTTATAACTATTTTTATTATCCTTATTACTATTATTATTATCCTCAATACTATTATTATTATCGCTATAACTGTTATTATTATTCTTGTTACTATTATTATTATCCCTATTCCTCTTGTATTTATCCTCATAACTATTTTTATTATGCTTATTACTAATATTATTATCCTCAATACTATTATTATTATCGCTATAACTGTTATTAATATTCTTATTACTATTACTATTATCCGTATTCCTCTTGTCTTTATCCTTATAACTATTATTATTATCCTTATTATTATTATTATTATTATCGCTATAACTGTTATTATTATGCTTATTCTATTGTTACTATCTCTATTGCTCTTGTCTTCATCCTTATAACTATTATCATTATCCTTATGACTATTATTATTATCGCTATAACTGTTATTATTATTCTTGTTACTATTATTACTGTCCGTATTACTCTTGCCTTTATCCTTAGTACTATTATTATTATCGCTATAACTGTTATTATTATTCTTGTTACTATTATTATTATCCCTATTCCTCTTGTCTTTCTCCTTATAACTATTATTATTATCCTTATTATTATTATTATTATCGCTGTAACTGTTACTATTATTCTTGTTGCTATTATTATTATCCCTATTCCTCCGTCTTTCTCCTTATAACTATTATAATTATCCTTATTATTATTATTATTATCGCTATAACTATTATTATTATCCTTATTATTATTATTATTATCGCTATAAACTGTTATTATTATTCTTATTACTATTGTTGCTATCCGTATTACTCTTGTCTTTATCCATATAACTATTATTATTAATCCTTATTACTATTATTATTATCGCTATAACTGTTATTATCTTGTTATTACTATAATTATTATCGCTAAACTCTTATTATTATGCTTATTCTATTGTTACTATCCGTATTACTCTTCCCTTTATCTTATAACTATTATTATTATCCTTATTATTATTATTATTATTATCGCTATAACTGTTATTATTATGCGTATTCTATTGTTACTATCTCTATTACTCTTGTCTTTATCCTTATAACTATTATCATTATCCTTATGACTATTATTATTATCGCTATAACTGTTATTATTATACTTGTTACTATTATTACTGTCCGTATATACTCTTGCCTTTATCCTTAGTACTATTATTATTATCGCTATAACTGTTATTATTATTCTTGTTACTATTATTATTATCCTATTCCTCTTGTCTTTCTCCTTATAACTATTATTATTATCCTTATTATTATTATTATTATCGCTATAACTGTTATTATTATTCTTGTTGCTATTATTATTATCCCTATTCCTCTTGTCTTTCTCCTTAATAACTATTATAATTATCCTTATTATTATTATTATTATCGCCATAACTGTAATTATTATGCTTAATACTATTATTATTATCGCTATAACTGTTATTATTATGCTTAATACTATTATTATTATCGCTATAACTGTTATTATTATTCTTATTACTATTATTATTATCGCTATAGCTGTTATTATTATTGTTATTACTATTATTATTATCGCTATAACTGTTATTATTATGCTTATTCTATTGTTACTATCTCTATTACCCTTGTCTATCTCCTTATAACTATTATTATTATCTTATTATTATTATTATTATCGCTATAAACTGTTATTATTATGCTTAATACTATTATTATTATCGCTGTAACTGTTATTATTATTGTTATTACTATTATTATTATCGCTATAACTGTTATTATTATGCTTATTCTATTGTTTACTATCTCTATTACTCTTGTCTATCTCCTTATAACTATTATTATTATCCTTATTATATTATTATTATCGCTATAACTGTTATTCCTATCCATATTACTATTATTATTATCGCTATAAACTATTATTATTATGCTTATTCTATTGTTACTATCTCTATTACTCTGTCTTTCTCCTTATAACTATTATTATTATCCTTATTATTATTATTATTATCGCTATAACTGTTACTATTATTCTTGTTGCTATTATTATTATCCCTATTCCTCTTGTCTTTCTCCTTATAACTATTATAATTATCCTTATTATTATTATTATTATCGCTATAACTGTAATTATTATGCTTAATACTATTATTATTATCGCTATAACTGTTATTATTATGCTTAATACTATTATTATTATCGCTATAACTGTTATTATTATTCTTATTACTATTATTATTATCGCTATAGCTGTTATTATTATTGTTATTACTATTATTATTATCGCTATAACTGTTATTATTATGCTTATTCTATTGTTACTATCTCTATTACTCTGTCTTTATCCTTATAACTATTATCATTATCCTTATGACTATTATTATTATCGCTATAACTGTTATTATTATTCTTGTTACTATTATTACTGTCCGTATTACTCTTGCCTTTATCCTTAGTACTATTATTATTATCGCTATAACTGTTATTATTATTCTTGTTACTATTATTATTATCCCTATTCCTCTTGTCTTTCTCCTTATAACTATTATTATTATCCTTATTATTATTATTATTATCGCTATAACTGTTACTATTATCTTGTTGCTATTATTATTATCCCTATTCCTCTTGTCTTTCTCCTTATAACTATTATAATATCCTTATTATTATTATTATTATCGCTATAACTATTATTATTATCCTTATTATTATTATTATTATCGCTATAACTGTTATTATTATTCTTATTACTATTGTTGCTATCCGTATTACTCTTGTCTTTATCCATATAACTATTATTATTAATCCTTATTACTATTATTATTATCGCTATAACTGTTATTATTCTTGTTATTACTATTATTCTAATCGCTATAACTCTTATTATTATGCTTATTCTATTGTTACTAACCGTATTACTCTTCCCTTTATCTTATAACTATTATTATTATCCTTATTACTATTATTATTATTATCGCTATAACTGTTATTATTATGCTTATCTATTGTTACTATCTCTATTACTCTTGTCTTTATCCTTATAACTATTATCATTATCCTTATGACTATTATTATTATCGCTATAACTGATATTATTATTCTTGTTACTATTATTACTGTCCGTATTACTCTTGCCTTTATCCGGAGTACAATTATTATTATCGCTATAACTGTTATTAATATTCTTATTACTATTACTATTATCCGTATTCCTATTGTCTTTATCCTTATAACTATTATTATTACCGCTATATCTGTTATTATTATTCTTGTTACTATTATTATTACCGCTATATCTGTTATTATTATTCTTGTTACTATTATTATTATCGCTATAGCTGTTATTATTATTGTTATTACTATTATTATTATCGCTATAACTGTTATTATTATGCTTATTCTATTGTTACTATCTCTATTACTCTTGTCTTTATCCTTATAACTATTATCATTATCCTTATGACTATTATTATTATCGCTATAACTGATATTATTATTCTTGTTACTATTATTACTGTCCGTATTACTCTTGCCTTTATCCGTAGTACAATTATTATTATCGCTATAACTGTTATTAATATTCTTATTACTATTACTATTATCCGTATTCCTATTGTCTTTATCCTTATAACTATTATTATACCGCTATATCTGTTATTATTATTCTTGTTACTATTATTATTACCGCTATAACTGTTATTATTATTCTTATTACTATTATTATTATCGCTATAGCTGTTATTATTATGTTATTACTATTATTATTATCGCTATAACTGTTATTATTATGCTTATTCTATTGTTACTATCTCTATTACTCTTGTCTTTATCCTTATAACTATTATCATTATCCTTATGACTATTATTATTATCGCTATAACTGTTATATTATTCTTGTTACTATTATTACTGTCCGTATTACTCTTGCCTTTATCCTTAGTACTATTATTATTATCGCTATAACTGTTATTATTATTCTTGTTACTATTATTATTATCCCTATTCCTCTTGTCTTTCTCCTTATAACTATTATTATTATCCTATTATTATTATTATTATCGCTATAACTGTTACTATTATTCTTGTTGCTATTATTATTATCCCTATTCCTCTTGTCTTTCTCCTTATAACTATTATAATTATCCTTATTATTATTATTATTATCGCTATAACTATTATTATTATCCTTATTATTATTATTATTATCGCTATAACTGTTATTATTATTCTTATTACTATTGTTGCTATCCGTATTACTCTTGTCTTTATCCATATAACTATTATTATTAATCCTTATTACTATTATTATTATCGCTATAACTGTTATTATTCTTGTTATTACTATTATTCTAATCGCTATAACTCTTATTATTATGCTTATTCTATTGTTACTATCCGTATTACTCTTCCCTTTATCCTTATAACTATTATTATTATCCTTATTACTATTATTATTATTATCGCTATAACTGTTATTATTATGCTTATTCTATTGTTACTATCTCTATTACTCTTGTCTTTATCCTTATAACTATTATCATTATCCTTATGACTATTATTATTATCGCTATAACTGATATTATTATTCTTGTTACTATTATTACTGTCCGTATTACTCTTGCCTTTATCCGTAGTACAATTATTATTATCGCTATAACTGTTATTAATATTCTTATTACTATTACTATTATCCGTATTCCTATTGTCTTTATCCTTATAACTATTATTATTACCGCTATATCTGTTATTATTATTCTTGTTACTATTATTATTACCGCTATATCTGTTATTATTATTCTTGTTACTATTATTATTATCCTTATTATTATTATTATTATTATCGCTATAACTGTTATTATTATGCTTAATACTATTATTATTATCGCTGTAACTGTTATTATTATTCTTATTACTATTATTATTATCGCTATAACTGTTATTATTATGCTTATTCTATTGTTACTATCCGTATTACTCTTGCCTTTATCCTTATAACTATTATTATTATCGCTATAACTGTTATTATTATGCTTAATACTATTATTATTATCGCTATAACTGTTATTATTATTCTTATTACTATTATTATTATCGCTATAACTGTTATTATTATTGTTATTACTATTATTATTATCGCTATAACTGTTATTATTATGCTTATTCTATTGTTACTATCTCTATTACTCTTGTCTTTCTCCTTATAACTATTATAATTATCCTTATTATTATTATTATTATCGCTATAACTATTATTATTATCCTTATTATTATTATTATTATCGCTATAACTGTTATTATTATCCTTATTACTATTATTATTATCGCTATAACTGTTATTATTATGTTTATTCTATTGTTACTATCCGTATTACTCTTGACTTTATCATTATAACTATTATTATTATCGCTATAACTGTTATTATTATTCTTATTACTATTACTATTATCCCTATTCGTCTTGTATTTATCCTTATATCTATTATTATTATCCTTATTATTATTATTATTATCGCTATAACTGTTATTATTATTCTTATTACTATTGTTGCTATCCGTATTACTCTTGTCTTTATCCATATAACTATTATTATTAATCCTTATTACTATTATTATTATCGCTATAAACTGTTATTATTCTTGTTATTACTATTATTATTATCGCTATAACTGTTATTATTATGCTTATTCTATTGTTACTATCCGTATTACTCTTCCCTTTATCCTTATAACTATTATTATTATCCTTATTATTATTATTATTATCGCTATAACTGTTATTACTATCCATATTACTATTATTATTATCGCTATAACTATTATTATTATGCTTATTCTATTTTTACTATCTCTATTACTCCTGACTTTATCCTTATAACTATTATCATTATCCTTATGACTATTATTTTTATCGCTATAACTGTTATTATTATTCTTGTTACTATTATTATTATCCCTATTCCTCTTGTCTTTCTCCTTATAACTATTATTATTATCCTTATTACTATTATTATTATCCTCAATACTATTATTATTATCGCTATAACTGTTATTAATATTCTTATTGCTATTACTATTATCCGTATTCCTCTTGTCTTTATCCTTATAACTTTAATTATTATCCTTATTATTATTATTATTATCGCTATAACTGTTATTATTATGCTTATTCTATTGTTACTATCGCTATTACTCTTGTCTTTATCCTTATAACTATTATCATTATCCTTATGACTATTATTATTATCGCTATAACTGTTATTATTATTCTTGTTACTATTATTACTGTCCGTATTACTCTTGCCTTTATCCTTAGTACTATTATTATTATCGCTGTAACTGTTATTATTATTCTTGTTACTATTATTATTATCCCTATTCCTCTTGTCTTTCTCCTTATAACTATTATTATTATCCTTATTATTATTGTTATTATCGCTATAACTGTTACTATTATTCTTGTTGCTATTATTATTATCCCTATTCCTCTTGTCTTTCTCCTTATAACTATTATAATTATCCTTAATATTATTATTATTATCGCTATAACTGTTATTATTATGCTTAATACTATTATTATTATCGCTATAACTGTTATTATTATGCTTAATACTATTATTATTATCGCTATAACTGTTATTATTATTCTTATTACTATTATTATTATCGCTCTAACTGTTATTATTATTGTTATTACTATTATTATTATCGCTATAACTGTTATTATTATGCTTATTCTATTGTTACTATCTCTATTACTCTTGTCTTTCTCCTTATAACTATTATTATTATCCTTATCATTATTATTATTATCGCTATCACTGTTATTACTATCCATATTAATATTATTATTATCGCTATAACTATTATTAATATGCTTATTCTATTGTTACAATCTCTATTACTCCTGTCTTTATCCTTATAACTATTATCATTATCCTTATGACTATTATTATTATCGCTATAACTGTTATTATTATTCTTGTTACTATTATTATTATCCCTATTCCTCTTGTCTTTCTCCTTATAACTATTATTATTATCCTTATTATTATTATTATTATCGCTATAACTGTTACTATTATTCTTGTTGCTATTATTATTATCCCTATTCCTCTTGTCTTTCTCCTTATAACTATTATAATTATCCTTATTATTATTATTATTATCGCTATAACTGTAATTATTATGCTTAATACTATTATTATTATCGCTATAACTGTTATTATTATGCTTAATACTATTATTATTATCGCTATAACTGTTATTATTATTCTTATTACTATTATTATTATCGCTTTAACTGTTATTATTATGCTTAATACTATTATTATTATCGCTATAACTGTTATTATTATCCTTATTATTATTATTATTATCGCTATAACTGATACTATTATTCTTGTTGCTATTATTATTATCCCTATTCCTCTTGTCTTTCTCCTTATAACTATTATAATTATCCTTATTATTATTATTATTATCGCTATAACTGTAATTATTATGCTTAATAGTATTATTATTATCGCTATAACTGTTATTATTATGCTTAATACTATTATTATTATCGCTATAACTGTTATTATTATCGCTATAACTGTTATTATTATTGTTATTACTATTATTATTATCGCTATAACTGTTATTATTATGCTTATTCTATTGTTACTATCTCTATTACTCTTGTCTTTATCCTTATAACTATTATCATTATCATTATGACTATTATTATTATCGCTATAACTGTTATTATTATTCTTGTTACTATTATTACAGTCCGTATTACTCTTGCCTTTATCCTTAGTACAATTATTATTATCGCTCTAACTGTTATTAATATTCTTATTACTATTACTATTATCCGTATTCCTATTGTCTTTATCCTTATAACTATTATTATTACCGCTATATCTGTTATTATTATTCTTGTTACTATTATTATTATCCCTATTCCTCTTGTCTTTCTCCTTATAACTATTATTATTATCCTTATTATTATTATTATTATCGCTATAACTGTTCTTATTATTCTTGTTACTATTATTATTATCCCTATTCCTCTGGTCTTTCTCCTTAAAACTATTATTATTATCCTTATTATTATTATTATTATCGCTATAACTGTTATTATTATCCTTAGTACTATTATTATTATCGCTATAACTGTTATTATTATTCTTATTACTATTACTATTATCCCTATTCCTCTTGTATTTATCCTTATAACTATTATTATTATCCTTATTATTATTATTATTATCGCTATAACTGTTACTATTATTCTTGTTGCTATTATTATTATCCCTATTCCTCTTGTCTTTCTCCTTATAACTATTATAATTATCCTTATTATTATTATTATTATCGCTATAACTATTATTATTATCCTTATTATTATTATTATTATTATTATCGCTATAACTGTTATTATTATTCTTATTACTATTGTTGCTATCCGTATTACTCTTGTCTTTATCCATATAACTATTATTATTAATCCTTATTACTATTATTATTATCGCTATAACTGTTATTATTCTTGTTATTACTATTATTATTATCGCTATAACTCTTATTATTATGCTTATTCTATTGTTACTATCCGTATTACTCTTCCCTTTATCCTTATAACTATTATTATTATCCTTATTATTATTATTATTATTATCGCTATAACTGTTATTATTATGCTTATTCTATTGTTACTATCTCTATTACTCTTGTCTTTATCCTTATAACTATTATCATTATCCTTATGACTATTATTATTATCGCTATAACTGTTATTATTATTCTTGTTACTGTTATTACTGTCCGTATTACTCTTGCCTTTATCCTTAGTACTATTATTATTATCGCTATAACTGTTATTATTATTCTTGTTACTATTATTATTATCCCTAATCCTCTTGTCTTTCTCCTTATAACTATTATTATTATCCTTATTATTATTATTATTATCGTTATAACTGTTACTATTATTCTTGTTGCTATTATTATTATCCCTATTCCTCTTGTCTTTCTCCTTATAACTATTATAATTATCCTTATTATTATTATTATTATCGCTATAACTGTAATTATTATGCTTAATACTATTATTATTATCGCTATAACTGTTATTATTATGCTTAATACTATTATTATTATCGCTATAACTGTTATTATTATTCTTATTACTATTATTATTATCGCTATAACTGTTATTATTATTGTTATTACTATTATTATTATCGCTATAACTGTTATTATTATGCTTATTCTATTGTTACTATCTCTATTACTCTTGTCTATCTCCTTATAACTATTATTATTATCCTTATTATTATTATTATTATCGCTATAACTGTTATTCCTATCCATATTACTATTATTATTATCGCTATAACTATTATTATTATGCTTATTCTATTGTTACTATCTCTATTACTCCTGTCTTTCTCCTTATAACTATTATTATTATCCTTATTATTATTATTATTATCGCTATAACTGTTCTTATTATTCTTGTTACTATTATTATTATCCCTATTCCTCTGGTCTTTCTCCTTAAAACTATTATTATTATCCTTATTATTATTATTATTATCGCTATAACTGTTATTATTATCCTTATTACTATTATTATTATCGCTATAACTGTTATTATTATTCTTATTACTATTACTATTATCCCTATTCCTCTTGTATTTATCCTTATAACTATTATTATTATCCTTATTATTATTATTATTATCCTCAATACTATTATTATTATCGCTATAACTGTTATTAATATTCTTATTACTATTACTATTATCCGTATTCCTCTTGTCTTTATCCTAATAACTATTATTATTATCCTTATTATTATTATTATTATCGCTATAACTGTTATTATTATGCTTATTCTATTGTTACTATCTCTATTACTCTTGTCTTTATCCTTATAACTATTATCATTATCCTTATGACTATTATTATTATCGCTATAACTGTTATTATTATACTTGTTACTATTATTACTGTCCGTATTACTCTTGCCTTTATCCTTAGTACTATTATTATTATCGCTATAACTGTTATTATTATTCTTGTTACTATTATTATTATCCCTATTCCTCTTGTCTTTCTCCTTATAACTATTATTATTATCCTTATTATTATTATTATTATCGCTATAACTGTTAATATTATTCTTGTTGCTATTATTATTATCCCTATTCCTCTTGTCTTTCTCCTTATAACTATTATAATTATCCTTATTATTATTATTATTATCGCTATAACTGTAATTATTATGCTTAATACTATTATTATTATCGCTATAACTGTTATTATTATGCTTAATACTATTATTATTATCGCTATAACTGTTATTATTATTCTTATTACTATTATTATTATCGCTATAGCTGTTATTATTATTGTTATTACTATTATTATTATCGCTATAACTGTTATTATTATGCTTATTCTATTGTTACTATCTCTATTACTCTTGTCTATCTCCTTATAACTATTATTATTATCCTTATTATTATTATTATTATCGCTATAACTGTTATTATTATGCTTAATACTATTCTTATTATCGCTGTAACTGTTATTATTATTCTTATTACTATTATTATTATCGGTATAACTGTTATTATTATGCTTATTCTATTGTTACTATCCGTATTACTCTTGCCTTTATCCTTATAACTATTATTATTATCGCTATAACTGTTATTATTATCCTTAATACTATTATTATTATCGCTATAACTGTTACTATTATTCTTGTTGCTATTATTATTATCCCTATTCCTCTTGTCTTTCTCCTTATAACTATTATTATTATCCTTATTATTATTATTATTATCGCTATAACTGTTACTATTATTCTTGTTGCTATTATTATTATCCCTATTCCTCTTGTCTTTCTCCTTATAACTATTATAATTATCCTTATTATTATTATTATTATCGCTATAACTATTATTATTATCCTTATTATTATTATTATTATCGCTATAACTGTTATTATTATTCTTATTACTATTGTTGCTATCCGTATTACTCTTGTCTTTATCCATATAACTATTATTATTAATCCTTATTACTATTATTATTATCGCTATAACTGTTATTATTCTTGTTATTACTATTATTCTAATCGCTATAACTCTTATTATTATGCTTATTCTATTGTTACTATCCGTATTACTCTTCCCTTTATCCTTATAACTATTATTATTATCCTTATTACTATTATTATTATTATCGCTATAACTGTTATTATTATGCTTATTCTATTGTTACTATCTCTATTACTCTTGTCTTTATCCTTATAACTATTATCATTATCCTTATGACTATTATTATTATCGCTATAACTGTTATTATTATTCTTGTTACTATTATTACTGTCCGTATTACTCTTGCCTTTATCCTTAGTACAATTATTATTATCGCTATAACTGTTATTAATATTCTTATTACTATTACTATTATCCGTATTCCTATTGTCTTTATCCTTATAACTATTATTATTACCGCTATATCTGTTATTATTATTCTTGTTACTATTATTATTACCGCTATATCTGTTATTATTATTCTTGTTACTATTATTATTATCCTTATTATTATTATTATTATTATCGCTATAACTGTTATTATTATGCTTAATACTATTATTATTATCGCTGTAACTGTTATTATTATTCTTATTACTATTATTATTATCGCTATAACTGTTATTATTATGCTTATTCTATTGTTACTATCCGTATTACTCTTGCCTTTATCCTTATAACTATTATTATTATCGCTATAACTGTTATTATTATCCTTAATACTATTATTATTATCGCTATAACTGTTACTATTATTCTTGTTGCTATTATTATTATCCCTATTCCTCTTGTCTTTCTCCTTATAACTATTATAATTATCCTTATTATTATTATTATTATCGCTATAACTGTTACTATTATTCTTGTTGCTATTATTATTATCCCTATTCCTCTTGTCTTTCTCCTTATAACTATTATAATTATCCTTATTATTATTATTATTATCGCTATAACTGTAATTATTATGCTTAATACTATTATTATTATCGCTATAACTGTTATTATTATGCTTAATACTATTATTATTATCGCTATAACTGTTATTATTATTCTTATTACTATTATTATTATCGCTATAACTGTTATTATTATTGTTATTACTATTATTATTATCGCTATAACTGTTATTATTATGCTTATTCTATTGTTACTATCTCTATTACTCTTGTCTATCTCCTTATAACTATTATTATTATCCTTATTATTATTATTATTATCGCTATAACTGTTATTCCTATCCATATTACTATTATTATTATCGCTATAACTATTATTATTATGCTTATTCTATTGTTACTATCTCTATTACTCTTGTCTTTATCCTTATAACTATTATCATTATCCTTATGACTATTATTATTATCGCTATAACTGTTATTATTATTCTTGTTACTATTATTACTCTCCGTATTACTCTTGCCTTTATCCTTAGTACTATTATTATTATCGCTATAACTGTTATTATTATTCTTGTTACTATTATTATTATCCCTATTCCTCTCGTCTTTCTCCTTATAACTATTATTATTATCCTTATTATTATTATTATTATCGCTATAACTGTTACTATTATTCTTGTTGCTATTATTATTATCCCTATTCCTCTTGTCTTTCTCCTTATAACTATTATAATTATCCTTATTATTATTATTATTATCGCTATAACTGTAATTATTATGCTTAATACTATTATTATTATCGCTATAACTGTTATTATTATTCTTGTTACTATTATTATTATCCCTATTCCTCTTGTCTTTCTCCTCATAACTATTATACTTATCCTTATTATTATTATTATTATCGCTATAACTGTTATTATTATGCTTAATACTATTATTATTATCGCTGTAACTGTAATTATTATTCTTATTACTATTATTATTATCGCTATAACTGTTATTATCATGCTTATTCTATTGTTACTATCCGTATTACTCTTGCCTTTATCCTTATAACTATTATTATTATCGCTATAACTGTTATTATTATCCTTAATACTAATATTATTATCGCTATAACTGTTATTATTATTCTTGTTACTATTATTATTATCCCTATTCCTCTTGTCTCTCTCCTTATAACTATTATTATTATCGCTATAAATGTTATTTTTATGCTTATTCTATTGTTACTATCCGTATTACTCTTGCCTTTATCCTTATAACTACTATTATTATCGCTATAACTGTTATTATTATCCTTAATACTATTATTATTATCGCTATAACTGTTATTATTATTCTTGTTACTCTTATTATTATCCCTATTCCTCTTGTCTCTCTCCTTATAACTATTATTATTATCGCTATAACTGTTATTATTATCCTTAATACTATTATTATTATCGCTATAACTGTTATTATTATTCTTGTTACTATTATTATTATCGCTATAACTGTTATTATTATTCTTATTATTTTTGTTGCTATCCGTATTACTCTTGTCTTTATCCATATAACTATTATTATTAATCCTTATTACTATTATTATTATCGCTATAACTGTTATTATTATTCTTGTTACTATTATTATTATCGCTATAACTGTTATTATTACCCTTATTCTATTGTTGCTATCCGTATTACTCTTGTCTTTATCCTTATAACTATTATTATTATCGGTAATAACTGTTGTTATTATTGTTATTACTATTATTATTATCGCTATAACTGTTATTATTATTGTTATTACTATTATTATTATCGCTATAACTGTTATTATTATTGTTATTACTATTATTATTATCGCTATAACTGTTATTATTATGCTTATTCTATTGTTACTATCTCTATTACTCTTGTCTATCTCCTTATAACTATTATTATTATCCTTATTATTATTATTATTATCGCTATAACTGTTATTACTATCCATATTACTATTATTATTATCGCTATAACTATTATTATTATGCTTATTCTATTGTTACTATCTCTATTACTCCTGTCTTTATCCTTATAACTATTATCATTATCCTTATGACTATTATTATTATCGCTATAACTGTTATTATTATTCTTGTTACTATTATTACAGTCCGTATTACTCTTGCCTTTATCCTTAGTACAATTATTATTATCGCTATAACTGTTATTAATATTCTTATTACTATTACTATTATCCGTATTCCTATTGTCTTTATCCTTATAACTATTATTATTACCGCTATATCTGTTATTATTATTCTTGTTACTATTATTATTATCCCTATTCCTCTTGTCTTTCTCCTTATAACTATTATTATTATCCTTATTATTATTATTATTATCGCTATAACTGTTATTATTATGCTTAATACTATTATTATTATCGCTGTAACTGTAATTATTATTCTTATTACTATTATTATTATCGCTATAACTGTTATTATTATGCTTATTCTATTGTTACTATCCGTATTACTCTTGCCTTTATCCTTATAACTATTATTATTACCGCTATATCTGTTATTATTATTCTTGTTACTATTATTATTATCCTTATTATTATTATCATTATTATCGCTATAACTGTTATTATTATGCTTAATACTATTACTATTATCGCTGTAACTGTTATTATTATTCTTATTACTATTATTATTATCGCTATAACTGTTATTATTATGCTTATTCTATTGTTACTATCCGTATTACTCTTGCCTTTATCCTTATAACTATTATTATTATCGCTATAACTGTTATTATTATCCTTAATACTATTATTATTATCGCTATAACTGTTACTATTATTCTTGTTGCTATTATTATTATCCCTATTCCTCTTGTCTTTCTCCTTATAACTATTATTATTATCCTTATTATTATTATTATTATCGCTATAACTGTTACTATTATTCTTGTTGCTATTATTATTATCCCTATTCCTCTTGTCTTTCTCCTTATAACTATTATAATTATCCTTATTATTATTATTATTATCGCTATAACTGTAATTATTATGCTTAATACTATTATTATTATCGCTATAACTGTTATTATTATGCTTAATACTATTATTATTATCGCTATAACTGTTATTATTATTCTTATTACTATTATTATTATCGCTATAGCTGTTATTATTATTGTTATTACTATTATTATTATCGCTATAACTGTTATTATTATGCTTATTCTATTGTTACTATCTCTATTACTCTTGTCTATCTCCTTATAACTATTATTATTATCCTTATTATTATTATTATTATCGCTATAACTGTTATTATTATGCTTAATACTATTCTTATTATCGCTGTAACTGTTATTATTATTCTTATTACTATTATTATTATCGGTATAACTGTTATTATTATGCTTATTCTATTGTTACTATCCGTATTACTCTTGCCTTTATCCTTATAACTATTATTATTATCGCTATAACTGTTATTATTATCCTTAATACTATTATTATTATCGCTATAACTGTTACTATTATTCTTGTTGCTATTATTATTATCCCTATTCCTCTTGTCTTTCTCCTTATAACTATTATTATTATCCTTATTATTATTATTATTATCGCTATAACTGTTACTATTATTCTTGTTGCTATTATTATTATCCCTATTCCTCTTGTCTTTCTCCTTATAACTATTATAATTATCCTTATTATTATTATTATTATCGCTATAACTATTATTATTATCCTTATTATTATTATTATTATCGCTATAACTGTTATTATTATTCTTATTACTATTGTTGCTATCCGTATTACTCTTGTCTTTATCCATATAACTATTATTATTAATCCTTATTACTATTATTATTATCGCTATAACTGTTATTATTCTTGTTATTACTATTATTCTAATCGCTATAACTCTTATTATTATGCTTATTCTATTGTTACTATCCGTATTACTCTTCCCTTTATCCTTATAACTATTATTATTATCCTTATTACTATTATTATTATTATCGCTATAACTGTTATTATTATGCTTATTCTATTGTTACTATCTCTATTACTCTTGTCTTTATCCTTATAACTATTATCATTATCCTTATGACTATTATTATTATCGCTATAACTGTTATTATTATTCTTGTTACTGTTATTACTGTCCGTATTACTCTTGCCTTTATCCTTAGTACTATTATTATTATCGCTATAACTGTTATTATTATTCTTGTTACTATTATTATTATCCCTAATCCTCTTGTCTTTCTCCTTATAACTATTATTATTATCCTTATTATTATTATTATTATCGTTATAACTGTTACTATTATTCTTGTTGCTATTATTATTATCCCTATTCCTCTTGTCTTTCTCCTTATAACTATTATAATTATCCTTATTATTATTATTATTATCGCTATAACTGTAATTATTATGCTTAATACTATTATTATTATCGCTATAACTGTTATTATTATGCTTAATACTATTATTATTATCGCTATAACTGTTATTATTATTCTTATTACTATTATTATTATCGCTATAACTGTTATTATTATTGTTATTACTATTATTATTATCGCTATAACTGTTATTATTATGCTTATTCTATTGTTACTATCTCTATTACTCTTGTCTATCTCCTTATAACTATTATTATTATCCTTATTATTATTATTATTATCGCTATAACTGTTATTCCTATCCATATTACTATTATTATTATCGCTATAACTATTATTATTATGCTTATTCTATTGTTACTATCTCTATTACTCCTGTCTTTCTCCTTATAACTATTATTATTATCCTTATTATTATTATTATTATCGCTATAACTGTTCTTATTATTCTTGTTACTATTATTATTATCCCTATTCCTCTGGTCTTTCTCCTTAAAACTATTATTATTATCCTTATTATTATTATTATTATCGCTATAACTGTTATTATTATCCTTATTACTATTATTATTATCGCTATAACTGTTATTATTATTCTTATTACTATTACTATTATCCCTATTCCTCTTGTATTTATCCTTATAACTATTATTATTATCCTTATTATTATTATTATTATCCTCAATACTATTATTATTATCGCTATAACTGTTATTAATATTCTTATTACTATTACTATTATCCGTATTCCTCTTGTCTTTATCCTAATAACTATTATTATTATCCTATTATTATTATTATTATCGCTATAACTGTTATTATTATGCTTATTCTATTGTTACTATCTCTATTACTCTTGTCTTTATCCTTATAACTATTATCATTATCCTTATGACTATTATTATTATCGCTATAACTGTTATTATTATACTTGTTACTATTATTACTGTCCGTATTACTCTTGCCTTTATCCTTAGTACTATTATTATTATCGCTATAACTGTTATTATTATTCTTGTTACTATTATTATTATCCCTATTCCTCTTGTCTTTCTCCTTATAACTATTATTATTATCCTTATTATTATTATTATTATCGCTATAACTGTTAATATTATTCTTGTTGCTATTATTATTATCCCTATTCCTCTTGTCTTTCTCCTTATAACTATTATAATTATCCTTATTATTATTATTATTATCGCTATAACTGTAATTATTATGCTTAATACTATTATTATTATCGCTATAACTGTTATTATTATGCTTAATACTATTATTATTATCGCTATAACTGTTATTATTATTCTTATTACTATTATTATTATCGCTATAGCTGTTATTATTATTGTTATTACTATTATTATTATCGCTATAACTGTTATTATTATGCTTATTCTATTGTTACTATCTCTATTACTCTTGTCTATCTCCTTATAACTATTATTATTATCCTTATTATTATTATTATTATCGCTATAACTGTTATTATTATGCTTAATACTATTCTTATTATCGCTGTAACTGTTATTATTATTCTTATTACTATTATTATTATCGGTATAACTGTTATTATTATGCTTATTCTATTGTTACTATCCGTATTACTCTTGCCTTTATCCTTATAACTATTATTATTATCGCTATAACTGTTATTATTATCCTTAATACTATTATTATTATCGCTATAACTGTTACTATTATTCTTGTTGCTATTATTATTATCCCTATTCCTCTTGTCTTTCTCCTTATAACTATTATTATTATCCTTATTATTATTATTATTATCGCTATAACTGTTACTATTATTCTTGTTGCTATTATTATTATCCCTATTCCTCTTGTCTTTCTCCTTATAACTATTATAATTATCCTTATTATTATTATTATTATCGCTATAACTATTATTATTATCCTTATTATTATTATTATTATCGCTATAACTGTTATTATTATTCTTATTACTATTGTTGCTATCCGTATTACTCTTGTCTTTATCCATATAACTATTATTATTAATCCTTATTACTATTATTATTATCGCTATAACTGTTATTATTCTTGTTATTACTATTATTCTAATCGCTATAACTCTTATTATTATGCTTATTCTATTGTTACTATCCGTATTACTCTTCCCTTTATCCTTATAACTATTATTATTATCCTTATTACTATTATTATTATTATCGCTATAACTGTTATTATTATGCTTATTCTATTGTTACTATCTCTATTACTCTTGTCTTTATCCTTATAACTATTATCATTATCCTTATGACTATTATTATTATCGCTATAACTGTTATTATTATTCTTGTTACTATTATTACTGTCCGTATTACTCTTGCCTTTATCCTTAGTACAATTATTATTATCGCTATAACTGTTATTAATATTCTTATTACTATTACTATTATCCGTATTCCTATTGTCTTTATCCTTATAACTATTATTATTACCGCTATATCTGTTATTATTATTCTTGTTACTATTATTATTACCGCTATATCTGTTATTATTATTCTTGTTACTATTATTATTATCCTTATTATTATTATTATTATTATCGCTATAACTGTTATTATTATGCTTAATACTATTATTATTATCGCTGTAACTGTTATTATTATTCTTATTACTATTATTATTATCGCTATAACTGTTATTATTATGCTTATTCTATTGTTACTATCCGTATTACTCTTGCCTTTATCCTTATAACTATTATTATTATCGCTATAACTGTTATTATTATCCTTAATACTATTATTATTATCGCTATAACTGTTACTATTATTCTTGTTGCTATTATTATTATCCCTATTCCTCTTGTCTTTCTCCTTATAACTATTATAATTATCCTTATTATTATTATTATTATCGCTATAACTGTTACTATTATTCTTGTTGCTATTATTATTATCCCTATTCCTCTTGTCTTTCTCCTTATAACTATTATAATTATCCTTATTATTATTATTATTATCGCTATAACTGTAATTATTATGCTTAATACTATTATTATTATCGCTATAACTGTTATTATTATGCTTAATACTATTATTATTATCGCTATAACTGTTATTATTATTCTTATTACTATTATTATTATCGCTATAACTGTTATTATTATTGTTATTACTATTATTATTATCGCTATAACTGTTATTATTATGCTTATTCTATTGTTACTATCTCTATTACTCTTGTCTATCTCCTTATAACTATTATTATTATCCTTATTATTATTATTATTATCGCTATAACTGTTATTCCTATCCATATTACTATTATTATTATCGCTATAACTATTATTATTATGCTTATTCTATTGTTACTATCTCTATTACTCTTGTCTTTATCCTTATAACTATTATCATTATCCTTATGACTATTATTATTATCGCTATAACTGTTATTATTATTCTTGTTACTATTATTACTCTCCGTATTACTCTTGCCTTTATCCTTAGTACTATTATTATTATCGCTATAACTGTTATTATTATTCTTGTTACTATTATTATTATCCCTATTCCTCTCGTCTTTCTCCTTATAACTATTATTATTATCCTTATTATTATTATTATTATCGCTATAACTGTTACTATTATTCTTGTTGCTATTATTATTATCCCTATTCCTCTTGTCTTTCTCCTTATAACTATTATAATTATCCTTATTATTATTATTATTATCGCTATAACTGTAATTATTATGCTTAATACTATTATTATTATCGCTATAACTGTTATTATTATTCTTGTTACTATTATTATTATCCCTATTCCTCTTGTCTTTCTCCTCATAACTATTATACTTATCCTTATTATTATTATTATTATCGCTATAACTGTTATTATTATGCTTAATACTATTATTATTATCGCTGTAACTGTAATTATTATTCTTATTACTATTATTATTATCGCTATAACTGTTATTATCATGCTTATTCTATTGTTACTATCCGTATTACTCTTGCCTTTATCCTTATAACTATTATTATTATCGCTATAACTGTTATTATTATCCTTAATACTAATATTATTATCGCTATAACTGTTATTATTATTCTTGTTACTATTATTATTATCCCTATTCCTCTTGTCTCTCTCCTTATAACTATTATTATTATCGCTATAAATGTTATTTTTATGCTTATTCTATTGTTACTATCCGTATTACTCTTGCCTTTATCCTTATAACTACTATTATTATCGCTATAACTGTTATTATTATCCTTAATACTATTATTATTATCGCTATAACTGTTATTATTATTCTTGTTACTCTTATTATTATCCCTATTCCTCTTGTCTCTCTCCTTATAACTATTATTATTATCGCTATAACTGTTATTATTATCCTTAATACTATTATTATTATCGCTATAACTGTTATTATTATTCTTGTTACTATTATTATTATCGCTATAACTGTTATTATTATTCTTATTACTTTTGTTGCTATCCGTATTACTCTTGTCTTTATCCATATAACTATTATTATTAATCCTTATTACTATTATTATTATCGCTATAACTGTTATTATTATTCTTGTTACTATTATTATTATCGCTATAACTGTTATTATTACCCTTATTCTATTGTTGCTATCCGTATTACTCTTGTCTTTATCCTTATAACTATTATTATTATCGGTAATAACTGTTGTTATTATTGTTATTACTATTATTATTATCGCTATAACTGTTATTATTATTGTTATTACTATTATTATTATCGCTATAACTGTTATTATTATGCTTATTCTATTGTTACTATCTCTATTACTCTTGTCTATCTCCTTATAACTATTATTATTATCCTTATTATTATTATTATTATCGCTATAACTGTTATTACTATCCATATTACTATTATTATTATCGCTATAACTATTATTATTATGCTTATTCTATTGTTACTATCTCTATTACTCCTGTCTTTATCCTTATAACTATTATCATTATCCTTATGACTATTATTATTATCGCTATAACTGTTATTATTATTCTTGTTACTATTATTACAGTCCGTATTACTCTTGCCTTTATCCTTAGTACAATTATTATTATCGCTATAACTGTTATTAATATTCTTATTACTATTACTATTATCCGTATTCCTATTGTCTTTATCCTTATAACTATTATTATTACCGCTATATCTGTTATTATTATTCTTGTTACTATTATTATTATCCCTATTCCTCTTGTCTTTCTCCTTATAACTATTATTATTATCCTTATTATTATTATTATTATCGCTATAACTGTTATTATTATGCTTAATACTATTATTATTATCGCTGTAACTGTAATTATTATTCTTATTACTATTATTATTATCGCTATAACTGTTATTATTATGCTTATTCTATTGTTACTATCCGTATTACTCTTGCCTTTATCCTTATAACTATTATTATTACCGCTATATCTGTTATTATTATTCTTGTTACTATTATTATTATCCTTATTATTATTATCATTATTATCGCTATAACTGTTATTATTATGCTTAATACTATTACTATTATCGCTGTAACTGTTATTATTATTCTTATTACTATTATTATTATCGCTATAACTGTTATTATTATGCTTATTCTATTGTTACTATCCGTATTACTCTTGCCTTTATCCTTATAACTATTATTATTATCGCTATAACTGTTATTATTATCCTTAATACTATTATTATTATCGCTATAACTGTTACTATTATTCTTGTTGCTATTATTATTATCCCTATTCCTCTTGTCTTTCTCCTTATAACTATTATTATTATCCTTATTATTATTATTATTATCGCTATAACTGTTACTATTATTCTTGTTGCTATTATTATTATCCCTATTCCTCTTGTCTTTCTCCTTATAACTATTATAATTATCCTTATTATTATTATTATTATCGCTATAACTGTAATTATTATGCTTAATACTATTATTATTATCGCTATAACTGTTATTATTATGCTTAATACTATTATTATTATCGCTATAACTGTTATTATTATTCTTATTACTATTATTATTATCGCTATAGCTGTTATTATTATTGTTATTACTATTATTATTATCGCTATAACTGTTATTATTATGCTTATTCTATTGTTACTATCTCTATTACTCTTGTCTATCTCCTTATAACTATTATTATTATCCTTATTATTATTATTATTATCGCTATAACTGTTATTATTATGCTTAATACTATTCTTATTATCGCTGTAACTGTTATTATTATTCTTATTACTATTATTATTATCGGTATAACTGTTATTATTATGCTTATTCTATTGTTACTATCCGTATTACTCTTGCCTTTATCCTTATAACTATTATTATTATCGCTATAACTGTTATTATTATCCTTAATACTATTATTATTATCGCTATAACTGTTACTATTATTCTTGTTGCTATTATTATTATCCCTATTCCTCTTGTCTTTCTCCTTATAACTATTATTATTATCCTTATTATTATTATTATTATCGCTATAACTGTTACTATTATTCTTGTTGCTATTATTATTATCCCTATTCCTCTTGTCTTTCTCCTTATAACTATTATAATTATCCTTATTATTATTATTATTATCGCTATAACTATTATTATTATCCTTATTATTATTATTATTATCGCTATAACTGTTATTATTATTCTTATTACTATTGTTGCTATCCGTATTACTCTTGTCTTTATCCATATAACTATTATTATTAATCCTTATTACTATTATTATTATCGCTATAACTGTTATTATTCTTGTTATTACTATTATTCTAATCGCTATAACTCTTATTATTATGCTTATTCTATTGTTACTATCCGTATTACTCTTCCCTTTATCCTTATAACTATTATTATTATCCTTATTACTATTATTATTATTATCGCTATAACTGTTATTATTATGCTTATTCTATTGTTACTATCTCTATTACTCTTGTCTTTATCCTTATAACTATTATCATTATCCTTATGACTATTATTATTATCGCTATAACTGTTATTATTATTCTTGTTACTATTATTACTGTCCGTATTACTCTTGCCTTTATCCTTAGTACAATTATTATTATCGCTATAACTGTTATTAATATTCTTATTACTATTACTATTATCCGTATTCCTATTGTCTTTATCCTTATAACTATTATTATTACCGCTATATCTGTTATTATTATTCTTGTTACTATTATTATTACCGCTATATCTGTTATTATTATTCTTGTTACTATTATTATTATCCTTATTATTATTATTATTATTATCGCTATAACTGTTATTATTATGCTTAATACTATTATTATTATCGCTGTAACTGTTATTATTATTCTTATTACTATTATTATTATCGCTATAACTGTTATTATTATGCTTATTCTATTGTTACTATCCGTATTACTCTTGCCTTTATCCTTATAACTATTATTATTATCGCTATAACTGTTATTATTATCCTTAATACTATTATTATTATCGCTATAACTGTTACTATTATTCTTGTTGCTATTATTATTATCCCTATTCCTCTTGTCTTTCTCCTTATAACTATTATAATTATCCTTATTATTATTATTATTATCGCTATAACTGTTACTATTATTCTTGTTGCTATTATTATTATCCCTATTCCTCTTGTCTTTCTCCTTATAACTATTATAATTATCCTTATTATTATTATTATTATCGCTATAACTGTAATTATTATTCTTATTACTATTATTATTATCGCTATAACTGTTATTATTATTGTTATTACTATTATTATTATCGCTATAACTGTTATTATTATGCTTATTCTATTGTTACTATCTCTATTACTCTTGTCTATCTCCTTATAACTATTATTATTATCCTTATTATTATTATTATTATCGCTATAACTGTTATTCCTATCCATATTACTATTATTATTATCGCTATAACTATTATTATTATGCTTATTCTATTGTTACTATCTCTATTACTCTTGTCTTTATCCTTATAACTACTATCATTATCCTTATGACTATTATTATTATCGCTATAACTGTTATTATTATTCTTGTTACTATTATTACTCTCCGTATTACTCTTGCCTTTATCCTTAGTACTATTATTATTATCGCTATAACTGTTATTATTATTCTTGTTACTATTATTATTATCCCTATTCCTCTTGTCTTTCTCCTTATAACTATTATTATTATCGCTATAACTGTTATTATTATCCTTAATACTAATATTATTATCGCTATAACTGTTATTATTATTCTTGTTACTATTATTATTATCCCTATTCCTCTTGTCTCTCTCCTTATAACTATTATTATTATCGCTATAAATGTTATTTTTATGCTTATTCTATTGTTACTATCCGTATTACTCTTGCCTTTATCCTTATAACTACTATTATTATCGCTATAACTGTTATTATTATCCTTAATACTATTATTATTATCGCTATAACTGTTATTATTATTCTTGTTACTCTTATTATTATCCCTATTCCTCTTGTCTCTCTCCTTATAACTATTATTATTATCGCTATAACTGTTATTATTATCCTTAATACTATTATTATTATCGCTATAACTGTTATTATTATTCTTGTTACTATTATTATTATCGCTATAACTGTTATTATTATTCTTATTACTTTTGTTGCTATCCGTATTACTCTTGTCTTTATCCATATAACTATTATTATTAATCCTTATTACTATTATTATTATCGCTATAACTGTTATTATTATTCTTGTTACTATTATTATTATCGCTATAACTGTTATTATTACCCTTATTCTATTGTTGCTATCCGTATTACTCTTGTCTTTATCCTTATAACTATTATTATTATCGGTAATAACTGTTGTTATTATTGTTATTACTATTATTATTATCGCTATAACTGTTATTATTATTGTTAATACTATTATTATTATCGCTATAACTGTTATTATTATGCTTATTCTATTGTTACTATCTCTATTACTCTTGTCTATCTCCTTATAACTATTATTATTATCCTTATTATTATTATTATTATCGCTATAACTGTTATTACTATCCATATTACTATTATTATTATCGCTATAACTATTATTATTATGCTTATTCTATTGTTACTATCTCTATTACTCCTGTCTTTATCCTTATAACTATTATCATTATCCTTATGACTATTATTATTATCGCTATAACTGTTATTATTATTCTTGTTACTATTATTACAGTCCGTATTACTCTTGCCTTTATCCTTAGTACAATTATTATTATCGCTATAACTGTTATTAATATTCTTATTACTATTACTATTATCCGTATTCCTATTGTCTTTATCCTTATAACTATTATTATTACCGCTATATCTGTTATTATTATTCTTGTTACTATTATTATTATCCCTATTCCTCTTGTCTTTCTCCTTATAACTATTATTATTATCCTTATTATTATTATTATTATCGCTATAACTGTAATTATTATGCTTAATACTATTATTATTATCGCTATAACTGTTATTATTATGCTTAATACTATTATTATTATCGCTATAACTGTTATTATTATTCTTATTACTATTATTATTATCGCTATAACTGTTATTATTATTGTTATTACTATTATTATTATCGCTATAACTGTTATTATTATTCTTATTACTATTATTATTATCGCTATAACTGTTATTATTATGCTTATTCTATTGTTACTATCTCTATTACTCTTGTCTTTATCCTTCTAACTATTATCATTATCCTTATGACTATTATTATTATCGCTATAACTGTTATTATTATTCTTGTTACTATTATTACTGTCCGTATTACTCTTGCCTTTATCCTTAGTACTATTATTATTATCGCTTTAACTGTTATTATTATTCTTGTTACTATTATTATTATCCCTATTCCTCTTGTCTTTCTCCTTATAACTATTATACTTATCCTTATTATTATTATTATTATCGCTATAACTGTTATTATTATGCTTAATACTATTATTATTATCGCTGTAACTGTAATTATTATTCTTATTACTATTATTATTATCGCTATAACTGTTATTATTATGCTTATTCTATTGTTACTATCCGTATTACTCTTGCCTTTATCCTTATAACTATTATTATTACCGCTATATCTGTTATTATTATTCTTGTTACTATTATTATTATCCTTATTATTATTATCATTATTATCGCTATAACTGTTATTATTATGCTTAATACTATTACTATTATCGCTGTAACTGTTATTATTATTCTTATTACTATTATTATTATCGCTATAACTGTTATTATTATGCTTATTCTATTGTTACTATCCGTATTACTCTTGCCTTTATCCTTATAACTATTATTATTATCGCTATAACTGTTATTATTATCCTTAATACTATTATTATTATCGCTATAACTGTTACTATTATTCTTGTTGCTATTATTATTATCCCTATTCCTCTTGTCTTTCTCCTTAAAACTATTATTATTATCCTTATTATTATTATTATTATCGCTATAACTGTTACTATTATTCTTATTGCTATTATTATTATCCCTATTCCTCTTGTCTTTCTCCTTATAACTATTATAATTATCCTTATTATTATTATTATTATCGCTATAACTGTAATTATTATGCTTAATACTATTATTATTATCGCTATAACTGTTATTATTATGCTTAATACTATTATTATTATCGCTATAACTGTTATTATTATTCTTATTACTATTATTATTATCGCTATAACTGTTATTATTATTGTTATTACTATTATTATTATCGCTATAACTGTTATTATTATTGTTATTACTATTATTATTATCGCTATAACTGTTATTATTATGCTTATTCTATTGTTACTATCTCTATTACTCTTGTCTTTATCCTTCTAACTATTATCATTATCCTTATGACTATTATTATTATCGCTATAACTGTTATTATTATTCTTGTTACTATTATTACTGTCCGTATTACTCCTGCCTTTATCCTTAGTACTATTATTATTATCGCTTTAACTGTTATTATTATTCTTGTTACTATTATTATTATCCCTATTCCTCTTGTCTTTCTCCTTATAACTATTATACTTATCCTTATTATTATTATTATTATCGCTATAACTGTTATTATTATGCTTAATACTATTATTATTATCGCTGTAACTGTAATTATTATTCTTGTTACTATTATTATTATCGCTATAACTGTTATTATCATGCTTATTCTATTGTTACTATCCGTATTACTCTTGCCTTTATCCTTATAACTATTATTAATATCGCTATAACTGTTATTATTATCCTTAATACTATTATTATTATCGCTATAACTGATATTATTATTCTTGTTACTATTATTATTATCCCTATTCCTCTTGTCTCTCTCCTTATAACTATTATTATTATCGCTATAAATGTTATTTTTATGCTTATTCTATTGTTACTATCCGTATTACTCTTGCCTTTATCCTTATAACTACTATTATTATCGCTATAACTGTTATTATTATCCTTAATACTATTATTATTATCGCTATAACTGTTATTATTATTCTTGTTACTCTTATTATTATCCCTATTCCTCTTGTCTCTCTCCTTATAACTATTATTATTATCGCTATAACTGTTATTATTATCCTTAATACTATTATTATTATCGCTATAACTGTTATTATTATTCTTGTTACTATTATTATTATCGCTATATCTGTTATTATTATTCTTATTACTATTGTTGCTATCCGTATTACTCTTGTCTTTATCCATATAACTATTATTATTAATCCTTATTACTATTATTATTATCGCTATAACTGTTATTATTATTCTTGTTACTATTATTATTATCGCTATAACTGTTATTATTACCCTTATTCTATTGTTGCTATCCGTATTACTCTTGTCTTTATCCTTATAACTATTATTATTATCGGTAATAACTGTTGTTATTATTGTTATTACTATTATTATTATCGCTATAACTGTTATTATTATTGTTATTACTATTATTATTATCGCTATAACTGTTATTATTATGCTTATTCTATTGTTACTATCTCTATTACTCTTGTCTATCTCCTTATAACTATTATTATTATCCTTATTATTATTATTAATATCGCTATAACTGTTATTACTATCCATATTACTATTATTATTATCGCTATAACTATTATTATTATGCTTATTCTATTGTTACTATCTCTATTACTCCTGTCTTTATCCTTATAACTATTATCATTATCCTTATGACTATTATTATTATCGCTATAACTGTTATTATTATTCTTGTTACTATTATTACAGTCCGTATTACTCTTGCCTTTATCCTTAGTACAATTATTATTATCGCTATAACTGTTATTAATATTCTTATTACTATTACTATTATCCGTATTCCTATTGTCTTTATCCTTATAACTATTATTATTACCGCTATATCTGTTATTATTATTCTTGTTACTATTATTATTATCCCTATTCCTCTTGTCTTTCTCCTTATAACTATTATTATTATCCTTATTATTATTATTATTATCGCTATAACTGTTATTATTATGCTTAATACTATTATTATTATCGCTGTAACTGTTATTATTATTCTTATTACTATTATTATTATCGCTATAACTGTTATTATTATCCTTAATGCTATTATTATTATCACTATAACTGTTATTATTATTCTTATTACTATTGTTGCTATCCGTATTACTCTTGTCTTTATCCATATAACTATTATTATTAAACCTTATTACTATTATTATTATCGCTATAACTGTTATTATTCTTGTTATTACTATTATTATTATCGCTATAACTGTTATTATTATGCTTATCCTATTGTTACTATCTCTATTACTCTTGTCTTTATCCTTATAACTATTATCATTATCCTTATGACTATTATTATTATCGCTATAACTGTTATTATTATTCTTGTTACTATTATTACTGTCCGCATTACTCTTGCCTTTATCCTTAGTACTATTATTATTATCGCCATAACTGTTATTATTATTCTTGTTACTATTATTATTATCCCTATTCCTCTTGTCTTTCTCCTTATAACTATTATTATTATCCTTATTATTATTATTATTATCGCTATAACTGTTACTATTATTCTTGTTGCTATTATTATTATCCCTATTCCTCTTGTCGTTCTCCTTATAACTATTATAATTATCCTTATTATTATTATTATTATCGCTATAACTGTTATTATTATGCTTAATACTATTATTATTATCGCTGTAACTGTTATTATTATTCTTATTACTATTATTATTATCGCTATAACTGTTATTATTATCCTTAATACTATTATTATTATAGCTATAACTGTTATTATTATTCTTGTTACTATTATTATTATCCCTATTCCTCTTGTCTCTCTCCTTATAACTATTATTATTATCGCTATAACTGTTATTATTATCCTTATTACTATTATTATTATTGCTATAACTTTTATTATTATGTTTATTCTATTGTTACTTTCCGTGTACCTCTTGACTTTATCATTATAACTATTATTATTATCGCTATAACTGTTATTATTATTCTTATTACTATTACTATTATCCGTATTCCTCTTGTCTTTATCCTTATAACTATTATTATTATCCTTATTATTATTATTATTATTATTATCGCTATAACTATTATTATTATCCTTATTACTATTATTATTATCGCTATAACTGTTATTATTATTCTTATTACTTTTACTATTATCCCTATTCCTCTTGTATTTATACTTTTAACTATTATTATTATTCTTATTACTATTATTATTATCGCTATAACTGTTATTATTATTGTTATTACTATTATTATTATCCTTATTACTATTATTATTATCCTTAATACTATTATTATTATAGCTTTAACTGTTATTATTATTCTTGTTACTATTATTATTATCCCTATTCCTCTTGTCTCTCTCCTTATAACTATTATTATTATCGCTATAACTGTTATTATTATGCTTATTCTATTGTTACTATCCGTATTACTCTTGAGTTTATCCTTATAACTACTATTATTATCGCTATAACTGTTATTATTATGCTTATTCTATTGTTACTATCTCTATTACTCTTGTCTTTATCCTTATAACTATTATCATTATCCTTATGACTATTATTATTATCGCTATAACTGTTATTATTATTCTTGTTACTATTATTACAGTCCGTATTACTCTTGCCTTTATCCTTAGTACTATTATTATTATCGCTATAACTGTTATTATTATTTTTGTTACTATTATTATTATCCCTATTCCTCTTGTCTTTCTCCTTATAACTATTATTATTATCCTTATTATTATTATTATTATCGCTATAACTGTTCTTATTATTCTTGTTACTATTATTATTATCCCTATTCCTCTGGTCTTTCTCCTTAAAACTATTATTATTATCCTTATTATTATTATTATTATCGCTATAACTGTTATTATTATCCTTATTACTATTATTATTATCGCTATAACTGTTATTATTATGTTTATTCTATTGTTACTATCCGTGTTACTCTTGACTTTATCATTATAACTATTATTATTATCGCTATAACTGTTATTATTATGCTTATTACTATTACTATTATCCCTATTCCTCTTGTATTTATCCTTATAACTATTATTATTATCCTTATTATTATTATTATTATCGCTATAACTGTTATTACTATCTATATTACTATTATTATTATCGCTATAACTATTATTATTATGCTTATTCTTTTGTTACTATCTCTATTACTCCTGTATTTATCCTTATAACTATTATCATTATCCTTATGGCTATTATTATTATCGCTATAACTGTTATTATTATTCTTGTTACTATTATTATTATCCCTATTCCTCTTTTCTTTATCCTTATAACTATTATTATTATCCTTATTATTATTATTATTATTATTATTATTATCGCTATAACTATTATTATTATCCTTATTACTATTATTATTATCGCTATAACTGTTATTATTATTCTTATTACTTTTACTATTATCCCTATTCCTCTTGTATTTATACTTTTAACTATTATTATTATTCTTATTATTATTATTATTATCGCTATAACTGTTATTATTATCCTTATTACTATTATTATTATCGCTATAACTGTTATTATTATGCTTATTCTATTGTTACTATCTCTATTACTCTTGTCTTTATCCTTATAACTATTATCATTATCCGTATGACTATTATTATTATCGCTATAACTGTTATTATTATTCTTGTTACTATTATTATTATCCCTATTCCTCTTGTCTTTCTCCTTATAACTATTATTATTATCCTTATTATTATTATTATTATTATTCTCCTTATTACTATTATTACTGTCGCTAGAACTGTTATTATTATGCTTATTCTATTGTTACTATCCCTATTACTCTTGTCTTTATCCTTATAACTATTATTATTATCCTTATTACTATTATTATTATCTCTATATCTGCTCTTATTATCATTCCTACTGTTATTATTATCGCTATAACTGTTACTATTAATCTTATTACTTTTATTATTATCGCTATAACTGTTATTATTATCCTTAATACTATTATTATTATCGCTATAACTGTTATTATTATTCTTGTTACTATTATTATTATCCCTATTCCTCTTGTCTTTCCCCTTATAACTATTATTATTATCCTTATTATTATTATTATTATTATTATTATTATCGCTATAACTATTATTATTATCCTTATTACTATTATTATTATCGCTATAACTGTTATTATTATTCTTATTACTTTTACTATTATGCCTATTCCTCTTGTATTTATACTTTTAACTATTATTATTATTCTTATTATTATTATTATTATCGCTATAACTGTTATTATTATCCTTATTACTATTATTATTATCGCTATAACTGTTATTATTATGCTTATTCTATTGTTACTATCTCTATTACTCTTGTCTTTATCCTTATAACTATTATCATTATCCGTATGACTATTATTATTATCGCTATAACTGTTATTATTATTCTTGTTACTATTATTATTATCCCTATTCCTCTTGTCTTTCTCCTTATAACTATTATTATTATCCTTATTATTATTATTATTATCGCTATAACTGTTATTATTATTACTGTCGCTAGAACTGTTATTATTATGCTTATTCTATTGTTACTATCCCTATTACTCTTGTCTTTATCCTTATAACTATTATTATTATCCTTATTACTATTATTATTATCTCTATATCTGCTCTTATTATCATTCCTACTGTTATTATTATCGCTATAACTGTTACTATTAATCTTATTACTTTTATTATTATCGCTATAACTGTTATTATTATCCTTAATACTATTATTATTATCGCTATAACTGTTATTATTATTCTTGTTACTATTATTATTATCCCTATTCCTCTTGTCTTTCCCCTTATAACTATTATTATTATCGCTATAACTGTTATTATTATACTTATTCTATTGTTACTATCCGTATTACTCTTGTCTTTATCCTTATAACTATTATTATTATCGGTAATAACTGTTGTTATTATTCTTATTACTATTATTATTATCCTTATTACTATTATTATTATCCTTAATACTATTATTATTATCGCTATAACTGTTATTATTATTCTTATTACTATTACTACTATCCGTATTCCTCTTGTCTTTATCCTTATAACTATTATTATTATCCTTATTATTATTATTATTATTATCGCTATAACTATTATTATTATCCTTATTACTATTATTATTATCGCTATGACTTATATTATTATTCTTATTACTATTACTATTATCCCTATTCCTCTTGTATTTATCCTTATAACTATTATTATGATCCTTATTATTATTATTATTATCGCTATAACTGTTTTATTATCCTTAATACTATTATTATTATCGCTATAACTGTTATTATTATGCTTATTCTATTGTTACTATCTCTATTACTCTTGTCTTTATCCTTATAACTATTATCATTATCCTTATGACTATTATTATTATCGCTATAACTGTTATTATTATTCTTGTTACTATTATTACAGTCCGTATTACTCTTGCCTTTATCCTTAGTACTATTATTATTATCGCTATAACTGTTATTATTATTTTTGTTACTATTATTATTATCCCTATTCCTCTTGTCTTTCTCCTTATAACTATTATTATTATCCTTATTATTATTATTATTATCGCTATAACTGTTCTTATTATTCTTGTTACTATTATTATTATCCCTATTCCTCTGGTCTTTCTCCTTAAAACTATTATTATTATCCTTATTATTATTATTATTATCGCTATAACTGTTATTATTATCCTTATTACTATTATTATTATCGCTATAACTGTTATTATTATGTTTATTCTATTGTTACTATCCGTGTTACTCTTGACTTTATCATTATAACTATTATTATTATCGCTATAACTGTTATTATTATGCTTATTACTATTACTATTATCCCTATTCCTCTTGTGTTTATCCTTATAACTATTATTATCATCCTTATTATTATTATTATTATCGCTATAACTGTTATTACTATCTATATTACTATTATTCTTATCGCTATAACTATTATTATTATGCTTATTCTTTTGTTACTATCTCTATTACTCCTGTATTTATCCTTATAACTATTATCATTATCCTTATGACTATTATTATTATCGCTATAACTGTTATTATTATTCTTGTTACTATTATTATTATCCCTATTCCTCTTTTCTTTCTCCTTATAACTATTATTATTAATCCTTATTACTATTATTATTATCGCTATAACTGTTATTATCATTGATATTACTATTATTATTATCCTTATTACTATTATTATTATCGCTATAACTGTTATTATTATGCTTATTCTATTGTTACTATCTCTATTACTCTTGTCTTTATCCTTATAACTATTATCATTATCCGTATGACTATTATTATTATCGCTATAACTGTTATTATTATTCTTGTTACTATTATTATTATCCCTATTCCTCTTGTCTTTCTCCTTATAACTATTATTATTATCCTTATTATTATTATTATTATTATTCTCCTTATTACTATTATTACTGTCGCTAGAACTGTTATTATTATGCTTATTCTATTGTTACTATCCCTATTACTCTTGTCTTTATCCTTATAACTATTATTATTATCCTTATTACTATTATTATTATCTCTATATCTGCTCTTATTATCATTCCTACTGTTATTATTATCGCTATAACTGTTACTATTAATCTTATTACTTTTATTATTATCGCTATAACTGTTATTATTATCCTTAATACTATTATTATTATCGCTATAACTGTTATTATTATTCTTGTTACTATTATTATTATCCCTATTCCTCTTGTCTTTCCCCTTATAACTATTATTATTATCGCTATAACTGTTATTATTATCCTTAATACTATTATTATTTTCAGTATAACTATTATTATTATTCTTATTACTATTGTTACTATCCGTATTACTCTTGTGTTTATCCATATAACTATTATTATTAATCCTTATTACTATTATTATTATAGCTATAACTGTTATTATTATTGTTATTACTATTATTATTATCGCTATAACTGTTACTATTATTCTTATTACTATTACTATTATCCCTATTCCTCTTGTCTTTATCCTTATAACTATTATTATTATCTCTATAACTGCTCTTATTATCATTCCTACTGTTATTATTATCGCTATAACTGTTATTATTATCCTTAATACTATTACTATTATCGCTATAACTGTTATTCTTCTTCTTGTTACTGTTATTATTATCCCTATTCCTCTTGTCTTTCCCCTTATAACTATTATTATTATCGCTATAACTGTTATTATTATTCTTGTTACTATTATTACTGTCCGTATTACTCTTGCCTTTATCCTTAGTACTATTATTATTATCGCTATAACTGTTATTATTATTCTTGTTACTATTATTATTATCCCTATTCCTCTTATCTTTCTCCTTATAACTATTATTATTATCCTTATTATTATTATTATTTTCGCTATAACTGTTGTTATTATTCTTGTTACTATTTTTATTATCCCTATCCCTCTTGTCTTTCTCCTGATAACTATTATTATTATCGCTATAACCGTTATTATTATCCTTAATACTATTATTATTATCTCTGTAACTGCTCTTATTATCATTCCTACTGTTATTGTTATCGCTATAACTGTTACTATTAATCTTATTACTATTATTATTATCGCTATAACTGTTATTATTATCCTTAATACTATTATTATTATCCTTAATACTATTATTATTATCGCTATAACTGTTATTATTATTCTTGTTACTATTATTATTAGCCCTATTCCTCTTGTCTTTCCCCTTATAACTATTATTATTATCGCTATAACTGTTACTATTATTCTTATTCTATTGTTACTATCCGTATTACTCTCGTCTTTATCCATATAACTATTATTATTTATTCCTTATTACTATTATTATTATAGCTATAACTGTTATTATTATTGTTATTACTATTATTCTTATTACTATTACTATTATCCCTATTCCTCTTGCCTTTATCCTTATAACTATTATTATTATCCTTATTACTATTATTATTATCTCTATAACTGCTCTTATTATCATTCCTACTGTTATTATTATCGCAATAACTGTTATTATTATTCTTGTTACTATTATTATTAGCCCTATTCCTCTTGTCTTTCCCCTTATAACTATTATTATTATCGCTATAACTGTTACTATTATTCTTATTCTATTGTTACTATCCGTATTACTCTCGTCTTTATCCATATAACTATTATTATTTATTCCTTATTACTATTATTATTATAGCTATAACTGTTATTATTATTGTTATTACTATTATTCTTATTACTATTACTATTATCCCTATTCCTCTTGCCTTTATCCTTATAACTATTATTATTATCCTTATTACTATTATTATTATCTCTATAACTGCTCTTATTATCATTCCTACTGTTATTATTATCGCAATAACTGTTATTATTATTCTTGTTACTATTATTATTAGCCCTATTCCTCTTGTCTTTCCCCTTATAACTATTATTATTATCGCTATAACTGTTACTATTATTCTTATTCTATTGTTACTATCCGTATTACTCTTGTCTTTATCCTTATAACTATTATTATTATCGCTAATAACTGTTATTATTATGCTTAATACTATTATTATTATCCCTATAACTGTTATTATTATCCTTAATACTATTATTATTATCGCTATAACTGTTATTATTTTTCTTGTTACTATTATTATTATCGCTATAACTGTTATTATTTTTCGTGTTACTATTATTATTATCCCTATTGCTCTTGTCTTTCCCCTTATAACTATTATTATTATCGCTATAACTGTTATTATTATCCTTAATACTATTATTATTATCAGTATAACTGTTATTATTATTCTTATTACTATTGTTACTATCCGTATTACTCTCGTCTTTATCCATATAACTATTATTATTCTCCTAATTACTATTATTATTGTCGCTATAACTGTTATTATTATGCTTATTCTATTGTTACTATCCCTATTACTCTTGTCTTTATCCTTATAACTATTATTATTATCCTTATTACTATTATTATTATCTCTATAACTGCTCTTATTATCATTCCTACTGTTATTATTATCGCTATAACTGTTACTATTAATCTTATTACTATTATTATTATCGCTATAACCTTTATTATTATCCTTAATACTATTATTATTATCGCTATAACTGTTATTATTTTTCTTGTTACTATTATTATTATCCCTATTCCTCTTGTCTTTCCCCTTATAACTATTATTATTATCCTTATTACTATTATTATTATCTCTATAACTGCTCTTATTATCATTCCTAATGTTATTATTATCGCAATAACTGTTATTATTATTCTTATTACTATTATTATTATCCCCACTACCCTTGTCTTTATCCTTATTACTATTATTATTATCGCTATAACTGTTATCATTATCCTTAATACTATTTTTATTATTCTTGTTACTATTATTATTATCCCTATTCCTCTTGTCTTTCTCCTTATAACCATTATTATTATCCTTATTATTATTATTATTAACGCTATAACTGTTATTATTATTCTTATTACTATTGTTGCTATCCGTATTACTCTTGTCTTTATCCATATAACTATTATTATTAATCCTTATTACTATTATTATTATCGCTATAACTGTTATTATTATCCTTATTACTATTATTATTATCGCTATAACTGTTATTATTATGCTTATTCTATTGTTACTATCTCTATTACTCTTGTCTTTCTCCTTATAACTAATATTATTATCCTTATTATTATTATTATTATCGCTATAACTGTTATTATTATCCTTATTACTATTATTATTATCGCTATAACTGTTATTATTATTCTTATTACTATTGTTGCTATCCGTATTACTCTTGTCTTTATCCATATAACTATTATTATTAATCCTTATTACTATTATTATTATCGCTATAACTGTTATTATTATTGTTATCACTATTATT
>CAMAOC010000370.1:0-30000 GCA_945859555.1 Megachile ligniseca
TCTGTCTCTGTCTCTGTCTCTGTCTCTGTCTCTGTCTCTGTCTCTGTCTCTGTCTCTGTCTCTGTCTCTGTCTCTGTCTCTGTCTCTGTCTCTGTCTCTGTCTCTGTCTCTGTCTCTGTCTCTGTCTCTGTCTCTGTCTCTGTCTCTGTCTCTGTCTCTGTCTCTGTCTCTGTCTCTGTCTCTGTCTCTGTCTCTGTCTCTGTCTCTGTCTCTGTCTCTGTCTCTGTCTCTGTCTCTGTCTCTGTCTCTGTCTCTGTCTCTGTCTCTGTCTCTGTCTCTGTCTCTGTCTCTGTCTCTGTCTCTGTCTCTGTCTCTGTCTCTGTCTCTGTCTCTGTCTCTGTCTCTGTCTCTGTCTCTGTCTCTGTCTCTGTCTCTGTCTCTGTCTCTGTCTCTGGCTCTGTCTCTGCCTGTGTCTCTGTCTCTGTATCTGTCTCTGTCTCTGTCTCTGTCTCTGAAAGTGCCCCTACATCTGTCGCCATCCTTATCAATGTCTCTGTCTCTGACACTGAATGTACCCCTATATCTGCCGCTATCCTTGTCTCTGCCTGTGTCTCTGTCTCTGACTCTGAAAGTGCCCCTATATCTGTCGCTATCCTTGTCTCTGCATGTGTCTCTGTCTCTGACTCTGAATGTGCCCCTACATCTGTCGCTATCCTTGTCTCCGCCTGTGTCTCTGTCTCTGACTCTGAATTTGCCCCTATATCTGTCGCTATCCTTGTCTCTGCCTGTGTCTCTGTCTCTGTCTCGGTCGCTATCCTTGTCTCTGCCTGTGTCTCTGCCTCCGCCTCCGAAAGTGCCCCTATATCTGTCGCTATCCTTGTCTCTGCCTGTGTCTCTGTCTCTGACTCTGAATGTGCCCCTGTATCTGTCGCTATCCTTGTCTCTGCCTGTGTCTCTGTCTCTGACTCCGAAAGTGCCCCTATATCTGTCGCTATCCTTGTCTCTGCCTGTGTCTCTGTCTCTGTCTCTGTCTCTGTCTCTGTCTCTGTCTCTGTCTCTGTCTCTGTCTCTGTCTCTGTCTCTGTCTCTGTCTCTGTCTCTGTCTCTGTCTCTGTCTCTGTCTCTGTCTCTGTCTCTGTCTCTGTCTCTGTCTCTGTCTCTGTCTCTGTCTCTGTCTCTGTCTCTGTCTCTGTCTCTGTCTCTGTCTCTGTCTCTGTCTCTGTCTCTGTCTCTGTCTCTGTCTCTGTCTCTGTCTCTGTCTCTGTCTCTGTCTCTGTCTCTGTCTCTGTCTCTGTCTCTGTCTCTGTCTCTGTCTCTGTCTCTGTCTCTGTCTCTGTCTCTGTCTCTGTCTCTGTCTCTGTCTCTGTCTCTGTCTCTGTCTCTGTCTCTGTCTCTGTCTCTGTCTCTGTCTCTGTCTCTGTCTCTGTCTCTGTCTCTGTCTCTGTCTCTGTCTCTGTCTCTGTCTCTGTCTCTGTCTCTGTCTCTGTCTCTGTCTCTGTCTCTGTCTCTGTCTCTGTCTCTGTCTCTGTCTCTGTCTCTGTCTCTGTCTCTGTCTCTGTCTCTGTCTCTGTCTCTGTCTCTGTCTCTGTCTCTGTCTCTGTCTCTGTCTCTGTCTCTGTCTCTGGCTCTGTCTCTGCCTGTGTCTCTGTCTCTGTATCTGTCTCTGTCTCTGTCTCTGTCTCTGAAAGTGCCCCTACATCTGTCGCCATCCTTATCAATGTCTCTGTCTCTGACACTGAATGTACCCCTATATCTGCCGCTATCCTTGTCTCTGCCTGTGTCTCTGTCTCTGACTCTGAAAGTGCCCCTATATCTGTCGCTATCCTTGTCAATGTCTCTGTCTCTGACTCTGAAAGTGCCCCTATATCTGTCGCTATCCTTGTCTCTGCCTGTGTCTCTGTCTCTGACTATGAATGTGCCCCTATATCTGTCGCTATCCTTGTCTCTGCCTGTGTCTCTGTCTCTGACTCTGAATGTGCCCCTATATCTGTCGCTATCCTTGTCTCTGCCTGTGTCTCTGTCTCTGTCTCTGTCTCTGTCTCTGACTCTGAAAGTGCCCCTATATCTGTCGCTATCCTTGTCTCTGCCAGTGTCTCTGTCTCTGTCTCGGTCGCTATCCTTGTCTCCGCCTGTGTCTCTGTCTCTGACTCTGAATTTGCCCCTATATCTGTCGCTATCCTTGTCAATGTCTCTGTCTCTGACTCTGAAAGTGCCCCTGTATCTGTCGCTATCCTTGTCTCCGCCTGTGTCTCTGTCTCTGACTCAGAATTTGCCCCTATATCTGTCGCTATCCTTGTCTCTGCCTGTGTCTCTGTCTCTATCTCTGAAAGTGCCCCTATATCTGTCGCTATCCTTGTCTCTGCCTGTGTCTCTGTCTCTGACTCTGAATGTGCCCTATATCTGTCGCTATCCTTGTCTCTGCCTGTGTCTCTGTCTCTGTCTCTGTCTCTGTCTCTGACTCTGAAAGTGCCCCTATATCTGTCGCTATCCTTGTCTCTGCCTGTGTCTCTGTCTCTGCCTTTGTCTCTGTCTCTGTCTCTGTCTCTGTCTCTGTCTCTGCCTCCGCCTCCGAAAGTGCCCCTATATCTGTCGCTATCCTTGTCTCTGCCTGTGTCTCTGTCTCTGACTCTGAAAGTGCCCCTATATCTGTCGCTATCCTTGTCTCTGCCTGTGTCTCTGTCTCTGACTCTGAAAGTGCCCCTATATCTGTCGCTATCCTTGTCTCTGCCTGTGTCTCTGTCTCTGACTCTGAATGTGCCCCTGTATCTGTCGCTATCCTTGTCTCTGCCTGTGTCTCTGTCTCTGACTCCGAAAGTGCCCCTATATCTGTCGCTATCCTTGTCTCTGCCTGTGTCTCTGTCTCTGTCTCTGTCTCTGTCTCTGTCTCTGTCTCTGTCTCTGTCTCTGTCTCTGTCTCTGTCTCTGTCTCTGTCTCTGTCTCTGTCTCTGTCTCTGTCTCTGTCTCTGTCTCTGTCTCTGTCTCTGTCTCTGTCTCTGTCTCTGTCTCTGTCTCTGTCTCTGTCTCTGTCTCTGTCTCTGTCTCTGTCTCTGTCTCTGTCTCTGTCTCTGTCTCTGTCTCTGTCTCTGTCTCTGTCTCTGTCTCTGTCTCTGTCTCTGTCTCTGTCTCTGTCTCTGTCTCTGTCTCTGTCTCTGTCTCTGTCTCTGTCTCTGTCTCTGTCTCTGTCTCTGTCTCTGTCTCTGTCTCTGTCTCTGTCTCTGTCTCTGTCTCTGTCTCTGTCTCTGTCTCTGTCTCTGTCTCTGTCTCTGTCTCTGTCTCTGTCTCTGTCTCTGTCTCTGTCTCTGTCTCTGTCTCTGTCTCTGTCTCTGTCTCTGTCTCTGTCTCTGTCTCTGTCTCTGTCTCTGTCTCTGTCTCTGTCTCTGTCTCTGTCTCTGTCTCTGTCTCTGTCTCTGTCTCTGTCTCTGTCTCTGTCTCTGTCTCTGTCTCTGTCTCTGTCTCTGTCTCTGTCTCTGTCTCTGTCTCTGTCTCTGTCTCTGTCTCTGTCTCTGTCTCTGTCTCTGTCGCTGTCAATGTCTCTGTCTCTGACTCTGAATGTGCCCCTATATCTGTCGCTATCTTTGTCTCTGCCTGTGTCTCTGTCTCTGACTATGAATGTGCCCCTATATCTGTCGCTATCCTTGTCTCTGCCTGTGTCTCTGTCTCTGACCCTGAATGTGCCCCTACATCTGTCGCCTTCCTTGTCTCTGCCTGTGTCTCTGCCTCTGTCTCTGTCTCTGTCGCTGTCTCTGTCTCTGCCTCCGAAAGTGCCCCTATATCTGTCGCCATCCCTGTCAATGTCTCTGTCTCTGATTCTGAATGTGCCCCGATATCTGTCGCTATCCTTGTCTCTGCCAGTGTCTCTGTCTCTGTCTCTGTCGCTATCCTTGTCTCCGCCTGTGTCTCTGTCTCTGACTCTGAATTTGCCCCTATATCTGTCGCTATCCTTGTCAATGTCTCTGTCTCTGACTCTGAAAGTGCCCCTATATCTGTCGCTATCCTTGTCTCTGCCTGTGTCTCTGTCTCTGACTATGAATGTGCCCCTATATCTGTCGTTATCCTTGTCTCTGCCTGTGTCTCTGTCTCTGACTCTGAATGTGCCCCAATATCTGTCGCTATCCTTGTCTCTGCCTGTGTCTCTGTCTCTGTCTCTGTCTCTGTCTCTGACTCTGAAAGTGCCCCTATATCTGTCGCTATCCTTGTCTCTGCCTGTGTCTCTGTCTCTGCCTTTGTCTCTGTCTCTGTCTCTGTCTCTGTCTCTGTCTCTGTCTCTGTCTCTGTCTCTGCCTCTGCCTCCGAAAGTGCCCCTATATCTGTCGCTATCCTTGTCTCTGCCTGTGTCTCTGTCTCTGACTCTGAAAGTGCCCCTATATCTGTCGCTATCCTTGTCTCTGCCTGTGTCTCTGTCTCTGACTCTGAAAGTGCCCCTATATCTGTCGCTATCCTTGTCTCTGCCTGTGTCTCTGTCTCTGACTCCGAAAGTGCCCCTATATCTGTCGCTATCCTTGTCTCTGTCTCTGTCTCTGTCTCTGTCTCTGTCTCTGTCTCTGTCTCTGTCTCTGTCTCTGTCTCTGTCTCTGTCTCTGTCTCTGTCTCTGTCTCTGTCTCTGTCTCTGTCTCTGTCTCTGTCTCTGTCTCTGTCTCTGTCTCTGTCTCTGTCTCTGTCTCTGTCTCTGTCTCTGTCTCTGTCTCTGTCTCTGTCTCTGTCTCTGTCTCTGTCTCTGTCTCTGTCTCTGTCTCTGTCTCTGTCTCTGTCTCTGTCTCTGTCTCTGTCTCTGTCTCTGTCTCTGTCTCTGTCTCTGTCTCTGTCTCTGTCTCTGTCTCTGTCTCTGTCTCTGTCTCTGTCTCTGTCTCTGTCTCTGGCTCTGTCTCTGCCTGTGTCTCTGTCTCTGTATCTGTCTCTGTCTCTGTCTCTGTCTCTGAAAGTGCCCCTACATCTGTCGCCATCCTTATCAATGTCTCTGTCTCTGACACTGAATGTACCCCTATATCTGCCGCTATCCTTGTCTCTGCCTGTGTCTCTGTCTCTGACTCTGAAAGTGCCCCTATATCTGTCGCTATCCTTGTCTCTGCATGTGTCTCTGTCTCTGACTCTGAATGTGCCCCTACATCTGTCGCTATCCTTGTCTCCGCCTGTGTCTCTGTCTCTGACTCTGAATTTGCCCCTATATCTGTCGCTATCCTTTTCTCTGCCTGTGTCTCTGTCTCTGTCTCGGTCGCTATCCTTGTCTCCGCCTGTGTCTCTGCCTCCGCCTCCGAAAGTGCCCCTATATCTGTCGCTATCCTTGTCTCTGCCTGTGTCTCTGTCTCTGACTCTGAAAGTGCCCCTATATCTGTCGCTATCCTTGTCTCTGCCTGTGTCTCTGTCTCTGACTCTGAAAGTGCCCCTATATCTGTCGCTATCCTTGTCTCTGCCTGTGTCTCTGTCTCTGACTCTGAATGTGCCCCTGTATCTGTCGCTATCCTTGTCTCTGCCTGTGTCTCTGTCTCTGACTCCGAAAGTGCCCCTATATCTGTCGCTATCCTTGTCTCTGCCTGTGTCTCTGTCTCTGTCTCTGTCTCTGTCTCTGTCTCTGTCTCTGTCTCTGTCTCTGTCTCTGTCTCTGTCTCTGTCTCTGTCTCTGTCTCTGTCTCTGTCTCTGTCTCTGTCTCTGTCTCTGTCTCTGTCTCTGTCTCTGTCTCTGTCTCTGTCTCTGTCTCTGTCTCTGTCTCTGTCTCTGTCTCTGTCTCTGTCTCTGTCTCTGTCTCTGTCTCTGTCTCTGTCTCTGTCTCTGTCTCTGTCTCTGTCTCTGTCTCTGTCTCTGTCTCTGTCTCTGTCTCTGTCTCTGTCTCTGTCTCTGTCTCTGTCTCTGTCTCTGTCTCTGTCTCTGTCTCTGTCTCTGTCTCTGTCTCTGTCTCTGTCTCTGTCTCTGTCTCTGTCTCTGTCTCTGTCTCTGTCTCTGTCTCTGTCTCTGTCTCTGTCTCTGTCTCTGTCTCTGTCTCTGTCTCTGTCTCTGTCTCTGTCTCTGTCTCTGTCTCTGTCTCTGTCTCTGTCTCTGTCTCTGTCTCTGTCTCTGTCTCTGTCTCTGTCTCTGTCTCTGTCTCTGTCTCTGTCTCTGTCTCTGTCTCTGTCTCTGTCTCTGTCTCTGTCTCTGTCTCTGTCTCTGTCTCTGTCTCTGTCTCTGTCTCTGTCTCTGTCTCTGTCTCTGTCTCTGTCTCAGTCTCTGTCTCTGTCTCTGTCTCTGTCTCTGTCGCTGTCAATGTCTCTGTCTCTGACTCTGAATGTGCCCCTATATCTGTCGCTATCTTTGTCTCTGCCTGTGTCTCTGTCTCTGACTATGAATGTGCCCCTATATCTGTCGCTATCCTTGTCTCTGCCTGTGTCTCTGTCTCTGACCCTGAATGTGCCCCTACATCTGTCGCCTTCCTTGTCTCTGCCTGTGTCTCTGCCTCTGTCTCTGTCTCTGTCGCTGTCTCTGTCTCTGCCTCCGAAAGTGCCCCTATATCTGTCGCCATCCCTGTCAATGTCTCTGTCTCTGATTCTGAATGTGCCCCGATATCTGTCGCTATCCTTGTCTCTGCCAGTGTCTCTGTCTCTGTCTCTGTCGCCATCCTTGTCTCCGCCTGTGTCTCTGTCTCTGACTCTGAATTTGCCCCTATATCTGTCGCTATCCTTGTCAATGTCTCTGTCTCTGACTCTGAAAGTGCCCCTATATCTGTCGCTATCCTTGTCTCTGCCTGTGTCTCTGTCTCTGACTATGAATGTGCCCCTATATCTGTCGTTATCCTTGTCTCTGCCTGTGTCTCTGTCTCTGACTCTGAATGTGCCCCAATATCTGCCGCTATCCTTGTCTCTGCCTGTGTCTCTGTCTCTGTCTCTGTCTCTGTCTCTGACTCTGAAAGTGCCCCTATATCTGTCGCTATCCTTGTCTCTGCCTGTGTCTCTGTCTCTGCCTTTGTCTCTGTCTCTGTCTCTGTCTCTGTCTCTGTCTCTGTCTCTGTCTCTGCCTCTGCCTCCGAAAGTGCCCCTATATCTGTCGCTATCCTTGTCTCTGCCTGTGTCTCTGTCTCTGACTCTGAAAGTGCCCCTATATCTGTCGCTATCCTTGTCTCGGCCTGTGTCTCTGTCTCTGACTCTGAAAGTGCCCCTATATCTGTCGCTATCCTTGTCTCTGCCTGTGTCTCTGTCTCTGACTCCGAAAGTGCCCCTATATCTGTCGCTATCCTTGTCTCTGTCTCTGTCTCTGTCTCTGTCTCTGTCTCTGTCTCTGTCTCTGTCTCTGTCTCTGTCTCTGTCTCTGTCTCTGTCTCTGTCTCTGTCTCTGTCTCTGTCTCTGTCTCTGTCTCTGTCTCTGTCTCTGTCTCTGTCTCTGTCTCTGTCTCTGTCTCTGTCTCTGTCTCTGTCTCTGTCTCTGTCTCTGTCTCTGTCTCTGTCTCTGTCTCTGTCTCTGTCTCTGTCTCTGTCTCTGTCTCTGTCTCTGTCTCTGTCTCTGTCTCTGTCTCTGTCTCTGTCTCTGTCTCTGTCTCTGTCTCTGTCTCTGTCTCTGTCTCTGTCTCTGTCTCTGTCTCTGTCTCTGTCTCTGTCTCTGTCTCTGTCTCTGTCTCTGTCTCTGTCTCTGTCTCTGTCTCTGTCTCTGTCTCTGTCTCTGTCTCTGTCTCTGTCTCTGTCTCTGTCTCTGTCTCTGTCTCTGTCTCTGTCTCTGTCTCTGTCTCTGTCTCTGTCTCTGTCTCTGTCTCTGTCTCTGTCTCTGTCTCTGTCTCTGTCTCTGTCTCTGTCTCTGTCTCTGTCTCTGTCTCTGTCTCTGTCTCTGTCTCTGTCTCTGTCTCTGTCTCTGTCTCTGTCTCTGTCTCTGTCTCTGTCTCTGTCTCTGTCTCTGTCTCTGTCTCTGTCTCTGTCTCTGTCTCTGTCTCTGTCTCTGTCTCTGTCTCTGTCTCTGTCTCTGTCTCTGTCTCTGTCTCTGTCTCTGTCTCTGTCTCTGTCTCTGTCTCTGTCTCTGTCTCTGTCTCTGTCTCTGTCTCTGTCTCTGTCTCTGTCTCTGTCTCTGTCTCTGTCTCTGTCTCTGTCTCTGTCTCTGTCTCTGTCTCTGTCTCTGTCTCTGTCTCTGTCTCTGTCTCTGTCTCTGTCTCTGTCTCTGTCTCTGTCTCTGTCTCTGTCTCTGTCTCTGTCTCTGTCTCTGTCTCTGTCTCTGTCTCTGTCTCTGTCTCTGTCTCTGTCTCTGTCTCTGTCTCTGTCTCTGTCTCTGTCTCTGACTCTGAAAGTGCCCCTATATCTGTCGCTATCCTTGTCTCTGCATGTGTCTCTGTCTCTGACTCTGAAAGTGCCCCGATATCTGTCGCTATCCTAGTCGCTGCCTGTGTCTCTGTCTCTGACTCTGAATGTGCCCCGACATCTGTCGCTATCCTTGTCTCTGCCTGTGTCTCTGTCTCTGTCTCTGTCTCTGCCACTGCCTCCGAAAGTGCCCCTATATCTGTCGCTATCCTTGTCTCTGCCTGTGTCTCTGTCTCTGTCTCTGTCTCTGCCACTGCCTCCGAAAGTGCCCCTATATCTGTCGCTATCCTTGTCTCTGCATGTGTCTCTGTCTCTGACTCTGAAAGTGCCCCTATATCTGTCGCTATCCTTGTCTCTGCCTGTGTCTCTGTCTCTGACTCTGAATGTGCCCCTATATCTGTCGCTATCCTTGTCTCTGCCTGTGTCTCTGTCTCTGTCTCTGTCTCTGTCTCTGTCTCTGTCTCTGTCTCTGTCTCTGTCTCTGTCTCTGTCTCTGCCTCTGCCTCTGTCTCTGTCTCTGTCTCTGTCTCTGTCTCTGTCTCTGTCTCTGTCTCTGTCTCTGTCTCTGTCTCTGTCTCTGTCTCTGTCTCTGTCTCTGTCTCTGTCTCTGTCTCTGTCTCTGTCTCTGTCTCTGTCTCTGTCTCTGTCTCTGTCTCTGTCTCTGTCTCTGTCTCTGTCTCTGTCTCTGTCTCTGTCTCTGTCTCTGTCTCTGTCTCTGTCTCTGTCTCTGTCTCTGTCTCTGTCTCTGTCTCTGTCTCTGTCTCTGTCTCTGTCTCTGTCTCTGTCTCTGTCTCTGTCTCTGTCTCTGTCTCTGTCTCTGTCTCTGTCTCTGTCTCTGTCTCTGTCTCTGTCTCTGTCTCTGTCTCTGTCTCTGTCTCTGTCTCTGTCTCTGTCTCTGTCTCTGTCTCTGTCTCTGTCTCTGTCTCTGTCTCTGTCTCTGTCTCTGTCTCTGTCTCTGTCTCTGTCTCTGTCTCTGTCTCTGTCTCTGTCTCTGTCTCTGTCTCTGTCTCTGTCTCTGTCTCTGTCTCCGAAAGTGCCCCTATATCTGTCGCTATCCTTGTCTCTGCATGTGTCTCTGTCTCTGACTCTGAAAGTGCCCCTATATCTGTCGCTATCCTTGTCTCTGCCTGTGTCTCTGTCTCTGACTCTGAATGTGCCCCTATATCTGTCGCTATCCTTGTCTCTGCCTGTGTCTCTGTCTCTGTCTCTGTCTCTGTCTCTGTCTCTGTCTCTGTCTCTGTCTCTGTCTCTGTCTCTGTCTCTGTCTCTGTCTCTGTCTCTGTCTCTGTCTCTGTCTCTGTCTCTGCCTGTGTCTCTGTCTCTGTATCTGTCTCTGTCTCTGTCTCTGTCTCTGAAAGTGCCCCTACATCTGTCGCCATCCTTATCAATGTCTCTGTCTCTGACACTGAATGTACCCCTATATCTGCCGCTATCCTTGTCTCTGCCTGTGTCTCTGTCTCTGACTCTGAAAGTGCCCCTATATCTGTCGCTATCCTTGTCTCTGCATGTGTCTCTGTCTCTGACTCTGAATGTGCCCCTACATCTGTCGCTATCCTTGTCTCCGCCTGTGTCTCTGTCTCTGACTCTGAATTTGCCCCTATATCTGTCGCTATCCTTGTCTCTGCCTGTGTCTCTGTCTCTGTCTCGGTCGCTATCCTTGTCTCCGCCTGTGTCTCTGTCTCTGACTCTGAATTTGCCCCTATATCTGTCGCTATCCTTGTCAATGTCTCTGTCTCTGACTCAGAAAGTGCCCCTGTATCTGTCGCTATCCTTGTCTCCGCCTGTGTCTCTGTCTCTGACTCTGAATTTGCCCCTATATCTGTCGCTATCCTTGTCTCTGCCTGTGTCTCTGTCTCTATCTCTGAAAGTGTCCCTATATCTGTCGCTATCCTTGTCTCTGCCTGTGTCTCTGTCTCTGACTCTGAATGTGCCCTATATCTGTCGCTATCCTTGTCTCTGCCTGTGTCTCTGTCTCTGTCTCTGTCTCTGTCTCTGACTCTGAAAGTGCCCCTATATCTGTCGCTATCCTTGTCTCTGCCTGTGTCTCTGTCTCTGCCTTTGTCTCTGTCTCTGTCTCTGTCTCTGTCTCTGTCTCTGCTTCCGCCTCCGAAAGTGCCCCTATATCTGTCGCTATCCTTGTCTCTGCCTGTGTCTCTGTCTCTGACTCTGAAAGTGCCCCTATATCTGTCGCTATCCTTGTCTCTGCCTGTGTCTCTGTCTCTGACTCTGAAAGTGCCCCTATATCTGTCGCTATCCTTGTCTCTGCCTGTGTCTCTGTCTCTGACTCTGAATGTGCCCCTGTATCTGTCGCTATCCTTGTCTCTGCCTGTGTCTCTGTCTCTGACTCCGAAAGTGCCCCTATATCTGTCGCTATCCTTGTCTCTGCCTGTGTCTCTGTCTCTGTCTCTGTCTCTGTCTCTGTCTCTGACCCTGTCTCTGTCTCTGTCTCTGTCTCTGTCTCTGTCTCTGGCTCTGTCTCTGCCTGTGTCTCTGTCTCTGTATCTGTCTCTGTCTCTGTCTCTGTCTCTGAAAGTGCCCCTACATCTGTCGCCATCCTTATCAATGTCTCTGTCTCTGACACTGAATGTACCCCTATATCTGCCGCTATCCTTGTCTCTGCCTGTGTCTCTGTCTCTGACTCTGAAAGTGCCCCTATATCTGTCGCTATCCTTGTCTCTGCATGTGTCTCTGTCTCTGACTCTGAAAGTGCCCCGATATCTGTCGCTATCCTTGTCGCTGCCTGTGTCTCTGTCTCTGACTCTGAATGTGCCCCGACATCTGTCGCTATCCTTGTCTCTGCCTGTGTCTCTGTCTCTGACTCTGAATGTGCCCCGACATCTGTCGCTATCCTTGTCTCTGCCTGTGTCTCTGTCTCTGTCTCTGTCTTTGCCACTGCCTCCGAAAGTGCCCCTATATCTGTCGCTATCCTTGTCTCTGCCTGTGTCTCTGTCTCTGTCTCTGTCTCTGCCACTGCCTCCGAAAGTGCCCCTATATCTGTCGCTATCCTTGTCTCTGCATGTGTCTCTGTCTCTGACTCTGAAAGTGCCCCTATATCTGTCGCTATCCTTGTCTCTGCCTGTGTCTCTGTCTCTGACTCTGAATGTGCCCCTATATCTGTCGCTATCGTTGTCTCTGCCTGTGTCTCTGTCTCTGTCTCTGTCTCTGTCTCTGTCTCTGTCTCTGTCTCTGCCTCTGTCTCTGTCTCTGTCTCTGTCTCTGTCTCTGTCTCTGCCTCTGTCTCTGTCTCTGTCTCTGTCTCTGTCTCTGTCTCTGTCTCTGTCTCTGTCTCTGTCTCTGTCTCTGTCTCTGTCTCTGTCTCTGTCTCTGTCTCTGTCTCTGTCTCTGTCTCTGTCTCTGTCTCTGTCTCTGTCTCTGTCTCTGTCTCTGTCTCTGTCTCTGTCTCTGTCTCTGTCTCTGTCTCTGTCTCTGTCTCTGTCTCTGTCTCTGTCTCTGTCTCTGTCTCTGTCTCTGTCTCTGTCTCTGTCTCTGTCTCTGTCTCTGTCTCTGTCTCTGTCTCTGTCTCTGTCTCTGTCTCTGTCTCTGTCTCTGTCTCTGTCTCTGTCTCTGTCTCTGTCTCTGTCTCTGTCTCTGTCTCTGTCTCTGTCTCTGTCTCTGTCTCTGTCTCTGTCTCTGTCTCTGTCTCTGTCTCTGTCTCTGTCTCTGTCTCTGTCTCTGTCTCTGTCTCTGTCTCTGTCTCTGTCTCTGTCTCTGTCTCTGTCTCTGTCTCTGTCTCTGTCTCTGTCTCTGTCTCTGTCTCTGTCTCTGTCTCTGTCTCTGTCTCTGTCTCTGTCTCTGTCTCCGAAAGTGCCCCTATATCTGTCGCTATCCTTGTCTCTGCATGTGTCTCTGTCTCTGACTCTGAAAGTGCCCCTATATCTGTCGCTATCCTTGTCTCTGCCTGTGTCTCTGTCTCTGACTCTGAATGTGCCCCTATATCTGTCGCTATCCTTGTCTCTGCCTGTGTCTCTGTCTCTGTCTCTGTCTCTGTCTCTGTCTCTGTCTCTGTCTCTGTCTCTGTCTCTGTCTCTGTCTCTGTCTCTGTCTCTGTCTCTGTCTCTGTCTCTGTCTCTGTCTCTGTCTCTGCCTGTGTCTCTGTCTCTGTATCTGTCTCTGTCTCTGTCTCTGTCTCTGAAAGTGCCCCTACATCTGTCGCCATCCTTATCAATGTCTCTGTCTCTGACACTGAATGTACCCCTATATCTGCCGCTATCCTTGTCTCTGCCTGTGTCTCTGTCTCTGACTCTGAAAGTGCCCCTATATCTGTCGCTATCCTTGTCTCTGCATGTGTCTCTGTCTCTGACTCTGAATTTGCCCCTATATCTGTCGCTATCCTTGTCAATGTCTCTGTCTCTGACTCAGAAAGTGCCCCTGTATCTGTCGCTATCCTTGTCTCCGCCTGTGTCTCTGTCTCTGACTCTGAATTTGCCCCTATATCTGTCGCTATCCTTGTCTCTGCCTGTGTCTCTGTCTCTATCTCTGAAAGTGTCCCTATATCTGTCGCTATCCTTGTCTCTGCCTGTGTCTCTGTCTCTGACTCTGAATGTGCCCTATATCTGTCGCTATCCTTGTCTCTGCCTGTGTCTCTGTCTCTGTCTCTGTCTCTGTCTCTGACTCTGAAAGTGCCCCTATATCTGTCGCTATCCTTGTCTCTGCCTGTGTCTCTGTCTCTGCCTTTGTCTCTGTCTCTGTCTCTGTCTCTGTCTCTGTCTCTGCCTCCGCCTCCGAAAGTGCCCCTATATCTGTCGCTATCCTTGTCTCTGCCTGTGTCTCTGTCTCTGACTCTGAAAGTGCCCCTATATCTGTCGCTATCCTTGTCTCTGCCTGTGTCTCTGTCTCTGACTCTGAAAGTGCCCCTATATCTGTCGCTATCCTTGTCTCTGCCTGTGTCTCTGTCTCTGACTCTGAATGTGCCCCTGTATCTGTCGCTATCCTTGTCTCTGCCTGTGTCTCTGTCTCTGACTCCGAAAGTGCCCCTATATCTGTCGCTATCCTTGTCTCTGCCTGTGTCTCTGTCTCTGTCTCTGTCTCTGTCTCTGTCTCTGACCCTGTCTCTGTCTCTGTCTCTGTCTCTGTCTCTGTCTCTGGCTCTGTCTCTGCCTGTGTCTCTGTCTCTGTATCTGTCTCTGTCTCTGTCTCTGTCTCTGAAAGTGCCCCTACATCTGTCGCCATCCTTATCAATGTCTCTGTCTCTGACACTGAATGTACCCCTATATCTGCCGCTATCCTTGTCTCTGCCTGTGTCTCTGTCTCTGACTCTGAAAGTGCCCCTATATCTGTCGCTATCCTTGTCTCTGCATGTGTCTCTGTCTCTGACTCTGAAAGTGCCCCGATATCTGTCGCTATCCTTGTCGCTGCCTGTGTCTCTGTCTCTGACTCTGAATGTGCCCCGACATCTGTCGCTATCCTTGTCTCTGCCTGTGTCTCTGTCTCTGACTCTGAATGTGCCCCGACATCTGTCGCTATCCTTGTCTCTGCCTGTGTCTCTGTCTCTGTCTCTGTCTTTGCCACTGCCTCCGAAAGTGCCCCTATATCTGTCGCTATCCTTGTCTCTGCCTGTGTCTCTGTCTCTGTCTCTGTCTCTGCCACTGCCTCCGAAAGTGCCCCTATATCTGTCGCTATCCTTGTCTCTGCATGTGTCTCTGTCTCTGACTCTGAAAGTGCCCCTATATCTGTCGCTATCCTTGTCTCTGCCTGTGTCTCTGTCTCTGACTCTGAATGTGCCCCTATATCTGTCGCTATCGTTGTCTCTGCCTGTGTCTCTGTCTCTGTCTCTGTCTCTGTCTCTGTCTCTGTCTCTGTCTCTGTCTCTGTCTCTGTCTCTGTCTCTGTCTCTGTCTCTGTCTCTGTCTCTGTCTCTGTCTCTGTCTCTGCCTCTGTCTCTGTCTCTGTCTCTGTCTCTGTCTCTGTCTCTGTCTCTGTCTCTGTCTCTGTCTCTGTCTCTGTCTCTGTCTCTGTCTCTGTCTCTGTCTCTGTCTCTGTCTCTGTCTCTGTCTCTGTCTCTGTCTCTGTCTCTGTCTCTGTCTCTGTCTCTGTCTCTGTCTCTGTCTCTGTCTCTGTCTCTGTCTCTGTCTCTGTCTCTGTCTCTGTCTCTGTCTCTGTCTCTGTCTCTGTCTCTGTCTCTGTCTCTGTCTCTGTCTCTGTCTCTGTCTCTGTCTCTGTCTCTGTCTCTGCCTCTGTCTCTGTCTCTGCCTCTGCCTCTGCCTCTGCCTCTGCCTCTGTCTCTGTCTCTGTCTCTGTCTCTGTCTCTGTCTCTGTCTCTGTCTCTGTCTCTGTCTCTGTCTCTGTCTCTGTCTCTGTCTCTGTCTCTGTCTCTGTCTCTGTCTCTGTCTCTGTCTCTGTCTCTGTCTCTGTCTCTGTCTCTGTCTCTGTCTCTGTCTCTGTCTCTGTCTCTGTCTCTGTCTCTGTCTCTGTCTCTGTCTCTGTCTCTGTCTCTGTCTCTGTCTCTGTCTCTGTCTCTGTCTCTGTCTCTGTCTCTGTCTCTGTCTCTGTCTCTGTCTCTGTCTCTGTCTCTGTCTCTGTCTCTGTCTCTGTCTCTGTCTCTGTCTCTGTCTCTGTCTCTGTCTCTGTCTCTGTCTCTGTCTCTGTCTCTGTCTCTGTCTCTGTCTCTGTCTCTGTCTCTGTCTCTGTCTCTGTCTCTGTCTCTGTCTCTGTCTCTGTCTCTGTCTCTGTCTCTGTCTCTGCCTGTGTCTCTGTCTCTGTCTCTGTCTCTGTCTCTGACTCTGTCTCTGTCTCTGTCTCTGTCTCTGTCTCTGTCTCTGTCTCTGGCTCTGTCTCTGCCTGTGTCTCTGTCTCTGTATCTGTCTCTGTCTCTGTCTCTGTCTCTGAAAGTGCCCCTACATCTGTCGCCATCCTTATCAATGTCTCTGTCTCTGACACTGAATGTACCCCTATATCTGCCGCTATCCTTGTCTCTGCCTGTGTCTCTGTCTCTGACTCTGAAAGTGCCCCTATATCTGTCGCTATCCTTGTCTCTGCATGTGTCTCTGTCTCTGACTCTGAAAGTGCCCCGATATCTGTCGCTATCCTTGTCGCTGCCTGTGTCTCTGTCTCTGACTCTGAATGTGCCCCGACATCTGTCGCTATCCTTGTCTCTGCCTGTGTCTCTGTCTCTGTCTCTGTCTCTGCCACTGCCTCCGAAAGTGCCCCTATATCTGTCGCTATCCTTGTCTCTGCCTGTGTCTCTGTCTCTGTCTCTGTCTCTGCCACTGCCTCCGAAAGTGCCCCTATATCTGTCGCTATCCTTGTCTCTGCATGTGTCTCTGTCTCTGACTCTGAAAGTGCCCCTATATCTGTCGCTATCCTTGTCGCTGCCTGTGTCTCTGTCTCTGACTCTGAATGTGCCCCGACATCTGTCGCTATCCTTGTCTCTGCCTGTGTCTCTGTCTCTGTCTCTGTCTCTGCCACTGCCTCCGAAAGTGCCCCTATATCTGTCGCTATCCTTGTCTCTGCCTGTGTCTCTGTCTCTGTCTCTGTCTCTGCCACTGCCTCCGAAAGTGCCCCTATATCTGTCGCTATCCTTGTCTCTGCATGTGTCTCTGTCTCTGACTCTGAAAGTGCCCCTATATCTGTCGCTATCCTTGTCTCTGCATGTGTCTCTGTCTCTGACTCTGAAAGTGCCCCTATATCTGTCGCTATCCTTGTCTCTGCCTGTGTCTCTGTCTCTGACTCTGAATGTGCCCCTATATCTGTCGCTATCGTTGTCTCTGCCTGTGTCTCTGTCTCTGTCTCTGTCTCTGTCTCTGTCTCTGTCTCTGTCTCTGTCTCTGTCTCTGTCTCTGTCTCTGTCTCTGTCTCTGTCTCTGTCTCTGTCTCTGTCTCTGTCTCTGTCTCTGTCTCCGTCTCCGCCTCCGCCTCCGCCTCTGCCTCTGCCTCTGTCTCTGTCTCTGTCTCTGTCTCTGTCTCTGTCTCTGTCTCTGTCTCTGTCTCTGTCTCTGTCTCTGTCTCTGTCTCTGTCTCTGTCTCTGTCTCTGTCTCTGTCTCTGTCTCTGTCTCTGTCTCTGTCTCTGTCTCTGTCTCTGTCTCTGTCTCTGTCTCTGTCTCTGTCTCTGTCTCTGTCTCTGTCTCTGTCTCTGTCTCTGTCTCTGTCTCTGTCTCTGTCTCTGTCTCTGTCTCTGTCTCTGTCTCTGTCTCTGTCTCTGTCTCTGTCTCTGTCTCTGTCTCTGTCTCTGTCTCTGTCTCTGTCTCTGTCTCTGTCTCTGTCTCTGTCTCTGTCTCTGTCTCTGTCTCTGTCTCTGTCTCTGTCTCTGTCTCTGTCTCTGTCTCTGGCTCTGTCTCTGCCTGTGTCTCTGTCTCTGTATCTGTCTCTGTCTCTGTCTCTGTCTCTGAAAGTGCCCCTACATCTGTCGCCATGCTTATCAATGTCTCTGTCTCTGACACTGAATGTACCCCTATATCTGCCGCTATCCTTGTCTCTGCCTGTGTCTCTGTCTCTGACTCTGAAAGTGCCCCTATATCTGTCGCTATCCTTGTCTCTGCATGTGTCTCTGTCTCTGACTCTGAAAGTGCCCCGATATCTGTCGCTATCCTTGTCGCTGCCTGTGTCTCTGTCTCTGACTCTGAATGTGCCCCGACATCTGTCGCTATCCTTGTCTCTGCCTGTGTCTCTGTCTCTGTCTCTGTCTCTGCCACTGCCTCCGAAAGTGCCCCTATATCTGTCGCTATCCTTGTCTCTGTCTCTGTCTCTGCCTCTGCCTCCGAAAGTGCCCCTATATCTGTCGCTATCCTTGTCTCTGCCTGTGTCTCTGTCTCTATCTCTGAAAGTGCCCCTATATCTGTCGCTATCCTTGTCTCTGCCTGTGTCTCTGTCTCTGACTCTGAAAGTGCCCCTATATCTGTCGCTATCCTTGTCAATGTCTCTGTCTCTGACTCTGAAAGTGCCCCTATATCTGTCGCTATCCTTGTCTCTGCCTGTGTCTCTGTCTCTGACTATGAATGTGCCCCTATATCTGTCGCTATCCTTGTCTCTGCCTGTGTCTCTGTCTCTGACTCTGAATGTGCCCCTATATCTGTCGCTATCCTTGTCTCTGCCTGTGTCTCTGTCTCTGTCTCTGTCTCTGTCTCTGACTCTGAAAGTGCCCCTATATCTGTCGCTATCCTTGTCTCTGCCAGTGTCTCTGTCTCTGTCTCTGTCGCTATCCTTGTCTCCGCCTGTGTCTCTGTCTCTGACTCTGAATTTGCCCCTATATCTGTCGCTATCCTTGTCAATGTCTCTGTCTCTGACTCTGAAAGTGCCCCTATATCTGTCGCTATCCTTGTCTCTGCCTGTGTCTCTGTCTCTGACTATGAATGTGCCCCTATATCTGTCGCTATCCTTGTCTCTGCATGTGTCTCTGTCTCTGACTCTGAAAGTGCCCCGATATCTGTCGCTATCCTTGTCGCTGCCTGTGTCTCTGTCTCTGACTCTGAATGTGCCCCGACATCTGTCGCTATCCTTGTCTCTGCCTGTGTCTCTGTCTCTGTCTCTGTCTCTGTCTCTGTCTCTGTCTCTGTCTCTGTCTCTGTCTCTGTCTCTGTCTCTGTCTCTGTCTCTGTCTCTGTCTCTGTCTCTGTCTCTGTCTCTGTCTCTGTCTCTGTCTCTGTCTCTGTCTCTGTCTCTGTCTCTGTCTCTGTCTCTGTCTCTGTCTCTGTCTCTGTCTCTGTCTCTGTCTCTGTCTCTGTCTCTGTCTCTGTCTCTGTCTCTGTCTCTGTCTCTGTCTCTGTCTCTGTCTCTGTCTCTGTCTCTGTCTCTGTCTCTGTCTCTGTCTCTGTCTCTGTCTCTGTCTCTGTCTCTGTCTCTGTCTCTGTCTCTGTCTCTGTCTCTGTCTCTGTCTCTGTCTCTGTCTCTGTCTCTGTCTCTGTCTCTGTCTCTGTCTCTGTCTCTGTCTCTGTCTCTGTCTCTGTCTCTGTCTCTGTCTCTGTCTCTGTCTCTGTCTCTGTCTCTGTCTCTGTCTCTGTCTCTGTCTCTGTCTCTGTCTCTGTCTCTGTCTCTGTCTCTGTCTCTGTCTCTGTCTCTGTCTCTGTCTCTGTCTCTGTCTCTGTCTCTGTCTCTGTCTCTGTCTCTGTCTCTGTCTCTGTCTCTGTCTCTGTCTCTGTCTCTGTCTCTGTCTCTGTCTCTGTCTCTGTCTCTGTCTCTGTCTCTGTCTCTGTCTCTGTCTCTGTCTCTGTCTCTGTCTCTGTCTCTGTCTCTGTCTGTGTCTCTGTCTCTGTCTCTGTCTCTGTCTCTGCCTGTGTCTCTGTCTCTGTCTCTGTCTCTGTCTCTGACCCTGTCTCTGTCTCTGTCTCTGTCTCTGTCTCTGTCTCTGGCTCTGTCTCTGCCTGTGTCTCTGTCTCTGTATCTGTCTCTGTCTCTGTCTCTGTCTCTGAAAGTGCCCCTACATCTGTCGCCATCCTTATCAATGTCTCTGTCTCTGACACTGAATGTACCCCTATATCTGCCGCTATCCTTGTCTCTGCCTGTGTCTCTGTCTCTGACTCTGAAAGTGCCCCTATATCTGTCGCTATCCTTGTCTCTGCATGTGTCTCTGTCTCTGACTCTGAAAGTGCCCCGATATCTGTCGCTATCCTTGTCGCTGCCTGTGTCTCTGTCTCTGACTCTGAATGTGCCCCGACATCTGTCGCTATCCTTGTCTCTGCCTGTGTCTCTGTCTCTGTCTCTGTCTTTGCCACTGCCTCCGAAAGTGCCCCTGCCTGTGTCTCTGTCTCTGTCTCTGTCTCTGCCACTGCCTCCGAAAGTGCCCCTATATCTGTCGCTATCCTTGTCTCTGCATGTGTCTCTGTCTCTGACTCTGAAAGTGCCCCTATATCTGTCGCTATCCTTGTCTCTGCCTGTGTCTCTGTCTCTGACTCTGAATGTGCCCCTATATCTGTCGCTATCGTTGTCTCTGCCTGTGTCTCTGTCTCTGTCTCTGTCTCTGTCTCTGTCTCTGTCTCTGTCTCTGTCTCTGTCTCTGTCTCTGTCTCTGTCTCTGTCTCTGTCTCTGCCTCTGTCTCTGTCTCTGTCTCTGTCTCTGTCTCTGTCTCTGTCTCTGTCTCTGTCTCTGTCTCTGTCTCTGTCTCTGTCTCTGTCTCTGTCTCTGTCTCTGTCTCTGTCTCTGTCTCTGTCTCTGTCTCTGTCTCTGTCTCTGTCTCTGTCTCTGTCTCTGTCTCTGTCTCTGTCTCTGTCTCTGTCTCTGTCTCTGTCTCTGTCTCTGTCTCTGTCTCTGTCTCTGTCTCTGTCTCTGTCTCTGTCTCTGTCTCTGTCTCTGTCTCTGCCTGTGTCTCTGTCTCTGTCTCTGTCTCTGTCTCTGACTCTGTCTCTGTCTCTGTCTCTGTCTCTGTCTCTGTCTCTGTCTCTGGCTCTGTCTCTGCCTGTGTCTCTGTCTCTGTATCTGTCTCTGTCTCTGTCTCTGTCTCTGAAAGTGCCCCTACATCTGTCGCCATCCTTATCAATGTCTCTGTCTCTGACACTGAATGTACCCCTATATCTGCCGCTATCCTTGTCTCTGCCTGTGTCTCTGTCTCTGACTCTGAAAGTGCCCCTATATCTGTCGCTATCCTTGTCTCTGCATGTGTCTCTGTCTCTGACTCTGAAAGTGCCCCGATATCTGTCGCTATCCTTGTCGCTGCCTGTGTCTCTGTCTCTGACTCTGAATGTGCCCCGACATCTGTCGCTATCCTTGTCTCTGCCTGTGTCTCTGTCTCTGTCTCTGTCTCTGCCACTGCCTCCGAAAGTGCCCCTATATCTGTCGCTATCCTTGTCTCTGCCTGTGTCTCTGTCTCTGTCTCTGTCTCTGCCACTGCCTCCGAAAGTGCCCCTATATCTGTCGCTATCCTTGTCTCTGCATGTGTCTCTGTCTCTGACTCTGAAAGTGCCCCTATATCTGTCGCTATCCTTGTCGCTGCCTGTGTCTCTGTCTCTGTCTCTGTCTCTGCCACTGCCTCCGAAAGTGCCCCTATATCTGTCGCTATCCTTGTCTCTGCCTGTGTCTCTGTCTCTGTCTCTGTCTCTGCCACTGCCTCCGAAAGTGCCCCTATATCTGTCGCTATCCTTGTCTCTGCATGTGTCTCTGTCTCTGACTCTGAAAGTGCCCCTATATCTGTCGCTATCCTTGTCTCTGCATGTGTCTCTGTCTCTGACTCTGAAAGTGCCCCTATATCTGTCGCTATCCTTGTCTCTGCCTGTGTCTCTGTCTCTGACTCTGAATGTGCCCCTATATCTGTCGCTATCGTTGTCTCTGCCTGTGTCTCTGTCTCTGTCTCTGTCTCTGTCTCTGTCTCTGTCTCTGTCTCTGTCTCTGTCTCTGTCTCTGTCTCTGTCTCTGTCTCTGTCTCTGTCTCTGTCTCCGTCTCTGCCTCTGCCTCTGCCTCTGCCTCTGCCTCTGTCTCTGTCTCTGTCTCTGTCTCTGTCTCTGTCTCTGTCTCTGTCTCTGTCTCTGTCTCTGTCTCTGTCTCTGTCTCTGTCTCTGTCTCTGTCTCTGTCTCTGTCTCTGTCTCTGTCTCTGTCTCTGTCTCTGTCTCTGTCTCTGTCTCTGTCTCTGTCTCTGTCTCTGTCTCTGTCTCTGTCTCTGTCTCTGTCTCTGTCTCTGTCTCTGTCTCTGTCTCTGTCTCTGTCTCTGTCTCTGTCTCTGTCTCTGTCTCTGTCTCTGTCTCTGTCTCTGTCTCTGTCTCTGTCTCTGTCTCTGTCTCTGTCTCTGTCTCTGTCTCTGTCTCTGTCTCTGTCTCTGTCTCTGTCTCTGTCTCTGTCTCTGTCTCTGGCTCTGTCTCTGCCTGTGTCTCTGTCTCTGTATCTGTCTCTGTCTCTGTCTCTGTCTCTGAAAGTGCCCCTACATCTGTCGCCATCCTTATCAATGTCTCTGTCTCTGACACTGAATGTACCCCTATATCTGCCGCTATCCTTGTCTCTGCCTGTGTCTCTGTCTCTGACTCTGAAAGTGCCCCTATATCTGTCGCTATCCTTGTCTCTGCATGTGTCTCTGTCTCTGACTCTGAAAGTGCCCCGATATCTGTCGCTATCCTTGTCGCTGCCTGTGTCTCTGTCTCTGACTCTGAATGTGCCCCGACATCTGTCGCTATCCTTGTCTCTGCCTGTGTCTCTGTCTCTGTCTCTGTCTCTGCCACTGCCTCCGAAAGTGCCCCTATATCTGTCGCTATCCTTGTCTCTGCCTGTGTCTCTGTCTCTGTCTCTGTCTCTGCCACTGCCTCCGAAAGTGCCCCTATATCTGTCGCTATCCTTGTCTCTGCATGTGTCTCTGTCTCTGACTCTGAAAGTGCCCCTATATCTGTCGCTATCCTTGTCTCTGCCTGTGTCTCTGTCTCTGACTCTGAATGTGCCCCTATATCTGTCGCTATCGTTGTCTCTGCCTGTGTCTCTGTCTCTGTCTCTGTCTCTGTCTCTGTCTCTGTCTCTGTCTCTGTCTCTGTCTCTGTCTCTGTCTCTGTCTCTGTCTCTGTCTCTGTCTCTGTCTCTGTCTCTGTCTCTGTCTCTGTCTCTGTCTCTGTCTCTGTCTCTGTCTCTGTCTCTGTCTCTGTCTCTGTCTCTGTCTCTGTCTCTGTCTCTGTCTCTGTCTCTGTCTCTGTCTCTGTCTCTGTCTCTGTCTCTGTCTCTGCCTCTAGCTCTGTCTCTGTCTCTGTCTCTGTCTCTGTCTCTGTCTCTGTCTCTGTCTCTGTCTCTGTCTCTGTCTCTGTCTCTGTCTCTGTCTCTGTCTCTGTCTCTGTCTCTGTCTCTGTCTCTGTCTCTGTCTCTGTCTCTGTCTCTGTCTCTGTCTCTGTCTCTGTCTCTGTCTCTGTCTCTGTCTCTGTCTCTGTCTCTGTCTCTGTCTCTGTCTCTGTCTCTGTCTCTGTCTCTGTCTCTGTCTCTGTCTCTGCCTCTGCCTCTGCCTCTGCCTCTGCCTCTGCCTCTGTCTCTGTCTCTGTCTCTGTCTCTGTCTCTGTCTCTGTCTCTGTCTCTGTCTCTGTCTCTGTCTCTGTCTCTGTCTCTGTCTCTGTCTCTGTCTCTGTCTCTGTCTCTGTCTCTGTCTCTGTCTCTGTCTCTGTCTCTGTCTCTGTCTCTGTCTCTGTCTCTGTCTCTGTCTCTGTCTCTGTCTCTGTCTCTGTCTCTGTCTCTGTCTCTGTCTCTGTCTCTGTCTCTGTCTCTGTCTCTGTCTCTGTCTCTGTCTCTGTCTCTGTCTCTGTCTCTGTCTCTGTCTCTGTCTCTGTCTCTGTCTCTGTCTCTGTCTCTGTCTCTGTCTCTGTCTCTGTCTCTGTCTCTGTCTCTGTCTCTGTCTCTGTCTCTGTCTCTGTCTCTGTCTCTGTCTCTGGCTCTGTCTCTGCCTGTGTCTCTGTCTCTGTATCTGTCTCTGTCTCTGTCTCTGTCTCTGAAAGTGCCCCTACATCTGTCGCCATCCTTATCAATGTCTCTGTCTCTGACACTGAATGTACCCCTATATCTGCCGCTATCCTTGTCTCTGCCTGTGTCTCTGTCTCTGACTCTGAAAGTGCCCCTATATCTGTCGCTATCCTTGTCTCTGCATGTGTCTCTGTCTCTGACTCTGAAAGTGCCCCGATATCTGTCGCTATCCTTGTCGCTGCCTGTGTCTCTGTCTCTGACTCTGAATGTGCCCCGACATCTGTCGCTATCCTTGTCTCTGCCTGTGTCTCTGTCTCTGTCTCTGTCTCTGCCACTGCCTCCGAAAGTGCCCCTATATCTGTCGCTATCCTTGTCTCTGCCTGTGTCTCTGTCTCTGTCTCTGTCTCTGCCACTGCCTCCGAAAGTGCCCCTATATCTGTCGCTATCCTTGTCTCTGCATGTGTCTCTGTCTCTGACTCTGAAAGTGCCCCTATATCTGTCGCTATCCTTGTCTCTGCCTGTGTCTCTGTCTCTGACTCTGAATGTGCCCCTATATCTGTCGCTATCCTTGTCTCTGCCTGTGTCTCTGTCTCTGTCTCTGTCTCTGTCTCTGTCTCTGTCTCTGTCTCTGTCTCCGTCTTTGTCTCTGTCTCTGTCTCTGCCTGTGTCTCTGTCTCTGTATCTGTCTCTGTCTCTGTCTCTGTCTCTGTCTCTGTCTCTGTCTCTGTCTCTGTCTCTGTCTCTGTCTCTGTCTCTGTCTCTGTCTCTGTCTCTGAAAGTGCCCCTACACCTGTCGCCATCCTTATCAATGGCTCTGTCTCTGACACTGAATGTACCCCTATATCTGCCGCTATCCTTGTCTCTGCCTGTGTCTCTGTCTCTGACTCTGAATGTGCCCCTATATCTGTCGCTATCCTTGTCTCTGCCTGTGTCTATGTCTCTGACTCTGAATGTGCCCCTATATCTGCCGCTATCCTTGTCTCTGCCTGTGTCTCTGTCTCTGTCTCTGTCTCTGCCACTGCCTCCGAAAGTGCCCCTATATCTGTCGCTATCCTTGTCTCTGCCTGTGTCTCTGTCTCTGTCTCTGTCTCTGTCTCTGTCTCTGTCTCTGTCTCTGTCTCTGTCTCTGTCTCTGTCTCTGTCTCTGTCTCTGTCTCTGTCTCTGTCTCTGTCTCTGTCTCTGTCTCCGTCTCCGCCTCCGCCTCCGCCTCTGCCTCTGCCTCTGTCTCTGTCTCTGTCTCTGTCTCTGTCTCTGTCTCTGTCTCTGTCTCTGTCTCTGTCTCTGTCTCTGTCTCTGTCTCTGTCTCTGTCTCTGTCTCTGTCTCTGTCTCTGTCTCTGTCTCTGTCTCTGTCTCTGTCTCTGTCTCTGTCTCTGTCTCTGTCTCTGTCTCTGTCTCTGTCTCTGTCTCTGTCTCTGTCTCTGTCTCTGTCTCTGTCTCTGTCTCTGTCTCTGTCTCTGTCTCTGTCTCTGTCTCTGTCTCTGTCTCTGTCTCTGTCTCTGTCTCTGTCTCTGTCTCTGTCTCTGTCTCTGTCTCTGTCTCTGTCTCTGTCTCTGTCTCTGTCTCTGTCTCTGTCTCTGTCTCTGTCTCTGTCTCTGTCTCTGTCTCTGTCTCTGTCTCTGTCTCTGTCTCTGGCTCTGTCTCTGCCTGTGTCTCTGTCTCTGTATCTGTCTCTGTCTCTGTCTCTGTCTCTGAAAGTGCCCCTACATCTGTCGCCATGCTTATCAATGTCTCTGTCTCTGACACTGAATGTACCCCTATATCTGCCGCTATCCTTGTCTCTGCCTGTGTCTCTGTCTCTGACTCTGAAAGTGCCCCTATATCTGTCGCTATCCTTGTCTCTGCATGTGTCTCTGTCTCTGACTCTGAAAGTGCCCCGATATCTGTCGCTATCCTTGTCGCTGCCTGTGTCTCTGTCTCTGACTCTGAATGTGCCCCGACATCTGTCGCTATCCTTGTCTCTGCCTGTGTCTCTGTCTCTGTCTCTGTCTCTGCCACTGCCTCCGAAAGTGCCCCTATATCTGTCGCTATCCTTGTCTCTGTCTCTGTCTCTGCCTCTGCCTCCGAAAGTGCCCCTATATCTGTCGCTATCCTTGTCTCTGCCTGTGTCTCTGTCTCTATCTCTGAAAGTGCCCCTATATCTGTCGCTATCCTTGTCTCTGCCTGTGTCTCTGTCTCTGACTCTGAAAGTGCCCCTATATCTGTCGCTATCCTTGTCAATGTCTCTGTCTCTGACTCTGAAAGTGCCCCTATATCTGTCGCTATCCTTGTCTCTGCCTGTGTCTCTGTCTCTGACTATGAATGTGCCCCTATATCTGTCGCTATCCTTGTCTCTGCCTGTGTCTCTGTCTCTGACTCTGAATGTGCCCCTATATCTGTCGCTATCCTTGTCTCTGCCTGTGTCTCTGTCTCTGTCTCTGTCTCTGTCTCTGACTCTGAAAGTGCCCCTATATCTGTCGCTATCCTTGTCTCTGCCAGTGTCTCTGTCTCTGTCTCTGTCGCTATCCTTGTCTCCGCCTGTGTCTCTGTCTCTGACTCTGAATTTGCCCCTATATCTGTCGCTATCCTTGTCAATGTCTCTGTCTCTGACTCTGAAAGTGCCCCTATATCTGTCGCTATCCTTGTCTCTGCCTGTGTCTCTGTCTCTGACTATGAATGTGCCCCTATATCTGTCGCTATCCTTGTCTCTGCATGTGTCTCTGTCTCTGACTCTGAAAGTGCCCCGATATCTGTCGCTATCCTTGTCGCTGCCTGTGTCTCTGTCTCTGACTCTGAATGTGCCCCGACATCTGTCGCTATCCTTGTCTCTGCCTGTGTCTCTGTCTCTGTCTCTGTCTCTGTCTCTGTCTCTGTCTCTGTCTCTGTCTCTGTCTCTGTCTCTGTCTCTGTCTCTGTCTCTGTCTCTGTCTCTGTCTCTGTCTCTGTCTCTGTCTCTGTCTCTGTCTCTGTCTCTGTCTCTGTCTCTGTCTCTGTCTCTGTCTCTGTCTCTGTCTCTGTCTCTGTCTCTGTCTCTGTCTCTGTCTCTGTCTCTGTCTCTGTCTCTGTCTCTGTCTCTGTCTCTGTCTCTGTCTCTGTCTCTGTCTCTGTCTCTGTCTCTGTCTCTGTCTCTGTCTCTGTCTCTGTCTCTGTCTCTGTCTCTGTCTCTGTCTCTGTCTCTGTCTCTGTCTCTGTCTCTGTCTCTGTCTCTGTCTCTGTCTCTGTCTCTGTCTCTGTCTCTGTCTCTGTCTCTGTCTCTGTCTCTGTCTCTGTCTCTGTCTCTGTCTCTGTCTCTGTCTCTGTCTCTGTCTCTGTCTCTGTCTCTGTCTCTGTCTCTGTCTCTGTCTCTGTCTCTGTCTCTGTCTCTGTCTCTGTCTCTGTCTCTGTCTCTGTCTCTGTCTCTGTCTCTGTCTCTGTCTCTGTCTCTGTCTCTGTCTCTGTCTCTGTCTCTGTCTCTGTCTCTGTCTCTGTCTGTGTCTCTGTCTCTGTCTCTGTCTCTGTCTCTGCCTGTGTCTCTGTCTCTGTCTCTGTCTCTGTCTCTGACCCTGTCTCTGTCTCTGTCTCTGTCTCTGTCTCTGTCTCTGGCTCTGTCTCTGCCTGTGTCTCTGTCTCTGTATCTGTCTCTGTCTCTGTCTCTGTCTCTGAAAGTGCCCCTACATCTGTCGCCATCCTTATCAATGTCTCTGTCTCTGACACTGAATGTACCCCTATATCTGCCGCTATCCTTGTCTCTGCCTGTGTCTCTGTCTCTGACTCTGAAAGTGCCCCTATATCTGTCGCTATCCTTGTCTCTGCATGTGTCTCTGTCTCTGACTCTGAAAGTGCCCCGATATCTGTCGCTATCCTTGTCGCTGCCTGTGTCTCTGTCTCTGACTCTGAATGTGCCCCGACATCTGTCGCTATCCTTGTCTCTGCCTGTGTCTCTGTCTCTGTCTCTGTCTTTGCCACTGCCTCCGAAAGTGCCCCTATATCTGTCGCTATCCTTGTCTCTGCCTGTGTCTCTGTCTCTGTCTCTGTCTCTGCCACTGCCTCCGAAAGTGCCCCTATATCTGTCGCTATCCTTGTCTCTGCATGTGTCTCTGTCTCTGACTCTGAAAGTGCCCCTATATCTGTCGCTATCCTTGTCTCTGCCTGTGTCTCTGTCTCTGACTCTGAATGTGCCCCTATATCTGTCGCTATCGTTGTCTCTGCCTGTGTCTCTGTCTCTGTCTCTGTCTCTGTCTCTGTCTCTGTCTCTGTCTCTGTCTCTGTCTCTGTCTCTGTCTCTGTCTCTGTCTCTGTCTCTGCCTCTGTCTCTGTCTCTGTCTCTGTCTCTGTCTCTGTCTCTGTCTCTGTCTCTGTCTCTGTCTCTGTCTCTGTCTCTGTCTCTGTCTCTGTCTCTGTCTCTGTCTCTGTCTCTGTCTCTGTCTCTGTCTCTGTCTCTGTCTCTGTCTCTGTCTCTGTCTCTGTCTCTGTCTCTGTCTCTGTCTCTGTCTCTGTCTCTGTCTCTGTCTCTGTCTCTGTCTCTGTCTCTGTCTCTGTCTCTGTCTCTGTCTCTGTCTCTGTCTCTGTCTCTGTCTCTGTCTCTGTCTCTGTCTCTGTCTCTGTCTCTGTCTCTGTCTCTGCCTGTGTCTCTGTCTCTGTCTCTGTCTCTGTCTCTGACTCTGTCTCTGTCTCTGTCTCTGTCTCTGTCTCTGTCTCTGTCTCTGGCTCTGTCTCTGCCTGTGTCTCTGTCTCTGTATCTGTCTCTGTCTCTGTCTCTGTCTCTGAAAGTGCCCCTACATCTGTCGCCATCCTTATCAATGTCTCTGTCTCTGACACTGAATGTACCCCTATATCTGCCGCTATCCTTGTCTCTGCCTGTGTCTCTGTCTCTGACTCTGAAAGTGCCCCTATATCTGTCGCTATCCTTGTCTCTGCATGTGTCTCTGTCTCTGACTCTGAAAGTGCCCCGATATCTGTCGCTATCCTTGTCGCTGCCTGTGTCTCTGTCTCTGACTCTGAATGTGCCCCGACATCTGTCGCTATCCTTGTCTCTGCCTGTGTCTCTGTCTCTGTCTCTGTCTCTGCCACTGCCTCCGAAAGTGCCCCTACATCTGTCGCTATCCTTGTCTCTGCCTGTGTCTCTGTCTCTGTCTCTGTCTCTGCCACTGCCTCCGAAAGTGCCCCTATATCTGTCGCTATCCTTGTCTCTGCATGTGTCTCTGTCTCTGACTCTGAAAGTGCCCCTATATCTGTCGCTATCCTTGTCGCTGCCTGTGTCTCTGTCTCTGACTCTGAATGTGCCCCGACATCTGTCGCTATCCTTGTCTCTGCCTGTGTCTCTGTCTCTGTCTCTGTCTCTGCCACTGCCTCCGAAAGTGCCCCTATATCTGTCGCTATCCTTGTCTCTGCCTGTGTCTCTGTCTCTGTCTCTGTCTCTGCCACTGCCTCCGAAAGTGCCCCTATATCTGTCGCTATCCTTGTCTCTGCATGTGTCTCTGTCTCTGACTCTGAAAGTGCCCCTATATCTGTCGCTATCCTTGTCTCTGCATGTGTCTCTGTCTCTGACTCTGAAAGTGCCCCTATATCTGTCGCTATCCTTGTCTCTGCCTGTGTCTCTGTCTCTGACTCTGAATGTGCCCCTATATCTGTCGCTATCGTTGTCTCTGCCTGTGTCTCTGTCTCTGTCTCTGTCTCTGTCTCTGTCTCTGTCTCTGTCTCTGTCTCTGTCTCTGTCTCTGTCTCTGTCTCTGTCTCTGTCTCTGTCTCTGTCTCTGTCTCTGTCTCTGTCTCTGTCTCTGTCTCCGTCTCTGCCTCTGCCTCTGCCTCTGCCTCTGCCTCTGTCTCTGTCTCTGTCTCTGTCTCTGTCTCTGTCTCTGTCTCTGTCTCTGTCTCTGTCTCTGTCTCTGTCTCTGTCTCTGTCTCTGTCTCTGTCTCTGTCTCTGTCTCTGTCTCTGTCTCTGTCTCTGTCTCTGTCTCTGTCTCTGTCTCTGTCTCTGTCTCTGTCTCTGTCTCTGTCTCTGTCTCTGTCTCTGTCTCTGTCTCTGTCTCTGTCTCTGTCTCTGTCTCTGTCTCTGTCTCTGTCTCTGTCTCTGTCTCTGTCTCTGTCTCTGTCTCTGTCTCTGTCTCTGTCTCTGTCTCTGTCTCTGTCTCTGTCTCTGTCTCTGTCTCTGTCTCTGTCTCTGTCTCTGGCTCTGTCTCTGCCTGTGTCTCTGTCTCTGTATCTGTCTCTGTCTCTGTCTCTGTCTCTGAAAGTGCCCCTACATCTGTCGCCATCCTTATCAATGTCTCTGTCTCTGACACTGAATGTACCCCTATATCTGCCGCTATCCTTGTCTCTGCCTGTGTCTCTGTCTCTGACTCTGAAAGTGCCCCTATATCTGTCGCTATCCTTGTCTCTGCATGTGTCTCTGTCTCTGACTCTGAAAGTGCCCCGATATCTGTCGCTATCCTTGTCGCTGCCTGTGTCTCTGTCTCTGACTCTGAATGTGCCCCGACATCTGTCGCTATCCTTGTCTCTGCCTGTGTCTCTGTCTCTGTCTCTGTCTCTGCCACTGCCTCCGAAAGTGCCCCTATATCTGTCGCTATCCTTGTCTCTGCCTGTGTCTCTGTCTCTGTCTCTGTCTCTGCCACTGCCTCCGAAAGTGCCCCTATATCTGTCGCTATCCTTGTCTCTGCATGTGTCTCTGTCTCTGACTCTGAAAGTGCCCCTATATCTGTCGCTATCCTTGTCTCTGCCTGTGTCTCTGTCTCTGACTCTGAATGTGCCCCTATATCTGTCGCTATCGTTGTCGTTGTCTCTGCCTGTGTCTCTGTCTCTGTCTCTGTCTCTGTCTCTGTCTCTGTCTCTGTCTCTGTCTCTGTCTCTGTCTCTGTCTCTGTCTCTGTCTCTGTCTCTGTCTCTGTCTCTGTCTCTGTCTCTGTCTCTGTCTCTGTCTCTGTCTCTGTCTCTGTCTCTGTCTCTGTCTCTGTCTCTGTCTCTGTCTCTGTCTCTGTCTCTGTCTCTGTCTCTGTCTCTGTCTCTGTCTCTGTCTCTGTCTCTGTCTCTGTCTCTGTCTCTGTCTCTGTCTCTGTCTCTGTCTCTGTCTCTGTCTCTGTCTCTGTCTCTGTCTCTGTCTCTGTCTCTGTCTCTGTCTCTGTCTCTGTCTCTGTCTCTGTCTCTGTCTCTGTCTCTGTCTCTGTCTCTGTCTCTGTCTCTGTCTCTGTCTCTGTCTCTGTCTCTGTCTCTGTCTCTGTCTCTGTCTCTGTCTCTGTCTCTGTCTCTGTCTCTGTCTCTGTCTCTGTCTCTGTCTCTGTCTCTGCCTCTGCCTCTGCCTCTGCCTCTGCCTCTGCCTCTGTCTCTGTCTCTGTCTCTGTCTCTGTCTCTGTCTCTGTCTCTGTCTCTGTCTCTGTCTCTGTCTCTGTCTCTGTCTCTGTCTCTGTCTCTGTCTCTGTCTCTGTCTCTGTCTCTGTCTCTGTCTCTGTCTCTGTCTCTGTCTCTGTCTCTGTCTCTGTCTCTGTCTCTGTCTCTGTCTCTGTCTCTGTCTCTGTCTCTGTCTCTGTCTCTGTCTCTGTCTCTGTCTCTGTCTCTGTCTCTGTCTCTGTCTCTGTCTCTGTCTCT
>CAMAOC010000370.1:35000-52019 GCA_945859555.1 Megachile ligniseca
GTGCCCCTATATCTGTCGCCATCCTTGTCAATGTCTTTGTCTCTCATTCCGAATGTGCCCCTATATCTGTCGCCATCCTTGTCAATGTCTCTGTCTCTGACACTGAATGTGCCCCTATATCTGTCGCTATCCTTGTCTCTGCCTGTGTCTCTGTCTCTGTCTCTGTCTCTGTCTCTGTCTCTGTCTCTGTCTCTGTCTCTGTCTCTGTCTCTGTCTCTGTCTCTGTCTCTGTCTCTGTCTCTGTCTCTGTCTCTGTCTCTGTCTCTGTCTCTGTCTCTGTCTCTGTCTCTGTCTCTGTCTCTGTCTCTGTCTCTGTCTCTGTCTCTGTCTCTGTCTCTGTCTCTGTCTCTGTCTCTGTCTCTGTCTCTGTCTCTGTCTCTGTCTCTGTCTCTGTCGCTGTCAATGTCTCTGTCTCTGACTCTGAATGTGCCCCTATATCTGTCGCTATCTTTGTCTCTGCCTGTGTCTCTGTCTCTGACTATGAATGTGCCCCTATATCTGTCGCTATCCTTGTCTCTGCCTGTGTCTCTGTCTCAGACCCTGAATGTGCCCCTACATCTGTCGCCTTCCTTGTCTCTGCCTGTGTCTCTGCCTCTGTCTCTGTCTCTGTCGCTGTCTCTGTCTCTGCCTCCGAAAGTGCCCCTATATCTGTCGCCATCCCTGTCAATGTCTCTGTCTCTGATTCTGAATGTGCCCCGATATCTGTCGCTATCCTTGTCTCTGCCAGTGTCTCTGTCTCTGTCTCTGTCGCTATCCTTGTCTCCGCCTGTGTCTCTGTCTCTGACTCTGAATTTGCCCCTATATCTGTCGCTATCCTTGTCAATGTCTCTGTCTCTGACTCTGAAAGTGCCCCTATATCTGTCGCTATCCTTGTCTCTGCCTGTGTCTCTGTCTCTGACTATGAATGTGCCCCTATATCTGTCGCTATCCTTGTCTCTGCCTGTGTCTCTGTCTCTGACTCTGAATGTGCCCCTATATCTGTCGCTATCCTTGTCTCTGCCTGTGTCTCTGTCTCTGTCTCTGTCTCTGTCTCTGACTCTGAAAGTGCCCCTATATCTGTCGCTATCCTTGTCTCTGCCTGTGTCTCTGTCTCTGCCTTTGTCTCTGTCTCTGTCTCTGTCTCTGTCTCTGTCTCTGCCTCTGCCTCCGAAAGTGCCCCTATATCTGTCGCTATCCTTGTCTCTGCCTGTGTCTCTGTCTCTGACTCTGAAAGTGCCCCTATATCTGTCGCTATCCTTGTCTCTGCGTGTGTCTCTGTCTCTGACTCTGAAAGTGCCCCTATATCTGTCGCTATCCTTGTCTCTGCCTGTGTCTCTGTCTCTGACTCTGAAAGTGCCCCTATATCTGTCGCTATCCTTGTCTCTGCCTGTGTCTCTGTCTCTGACTCTGAATGTGCCCCTGTATCTGTCGCTATCCTTGTCTCTGCCTGTGTCTCTGTCTCTGACTCCGAAAGTGCCCCTATATCTGTCGCTATCCTTGTCTCTGTATGTGTCTCTGTCTCTGTCTCTGTCTCTGTCTCTGTCTCTGACTCTCTGTCTCTCTGTCTTTCTGTCTCTCTGTCTCCCTGTCTCTCTGTCTCCCTGTCTCTCTGTCTCCCTGTCTCTCTGTCTCCCTGTCTCTCTGTCTCCCTGTCTCTCTGTCTCCCTGTCTCTCTGTCTCCCTGTCTCTCTGTCTCCCTGTCTCTCTGTCTCCCTGTCTCTCTGTCTCCCTGTCTCTCTGTCTCCTTGTCTCTCTGTCTCCCTGTCTCTCTGTCTCCCTGTCTCTCTGTCTCCCTGTCTCCCTGTCTCTCTGTCTCTCTGTCTCTCTGTCTCTCTGTCTCTCTGTCTCTCTGTCTCTCTGTCTCTCTGTCTCTCTGTCTCTCTGTCTCTCTGTCTCTCTGTCTCTCTGTCTCTCTGTCTCTCTGTCTCTCTGTCTCTCTGTCTCTCTGTCTCTCTGTCTCTCTGTCTCTCTGTCTCTCTGTCTCTCTGTCTCTCTGTCTCTCTGTCTCTCTGTCTCTCTGTCTCTCTGTCTCTCTGTCTCTCTGTCTCTCTGTCTCTGTGTCTCCGTCTCTGTCACTGTCTCTGTCTCTGTCTCTGTCTCTGTCTCTGTCTCTGTCTCTGTCTCTGTCTCTGTCTCTGTCTCTGTCTCTGTCTCTGTCTCTGTCTCTGTCTCTGTCTCTGTCTCTGTCTCTGTCTCTGTCTCTGTCTCTGTCTCTGTCTCTGTCTCTGTCTCTGTGTCTGTCTCTGTCTCTGTCGCTGTCAATGTCTCTGTCTCTGACTCTGAATGTGCCCCTATATCTGTCGCTATCTTTGTCTCTGCCTGTGTCTCTGTCTCTGACTATGAATGTGCCCCTATATCTGTCGCTATCCTTGTCTCTGCCTGTGTCTCTGTCTCTGACCCTGAATGTGCCCCTACATCTGTCGCCTTCCTTGTCTCTGCCTGTGTCTCTGCCTCTGTCTCTGTCTCTGTCGCTGTCTCTGTCTCTGCCTCCGAAAGTGCCCCTATATCTGTCGCCATCCCTGTCAATGTCTCTGTCTCTGATTCTGAATGTGCCCCGATATCTGTCGCTATCCTTGTCTCTGCCAGTGTCTCTGTCTCTGTCTCTGTCGCTATCCTTGTCTCCGCCTGTGTCTCTGTCTCTGACTCTGAATTTGCCCCTATATCTGTCGCTATCCTTGTCAATGTCTCTGTCTCTGACTCTGAAAGTGCCCCTATATCTGTCGCTATCCTTGTCTCTGCCTGTGTCTCTGTCTCTGACTATGAATGTGCCCCTATATCTGTCGCTATCCTTGTCTCTGCCTGTGTCTCTGTCTCTGACTCTGAATGTGCCCCTATATCTGTCGCTATCCTTGTCTCTGCCTGTGTCTCTGTCTCTGTCTCTGTCTCTGTCTCTGACTCTGAAAGTGCCCCTATATCTGTCGCTATCCTTGTCTCTGCCTGTGTCTCTGTCTCTGCCTTTGTCTCTGTCTCTGTCTCTGTCTCTGCCTCTGTCTCTGCCTCTGCCTCCGAAAGTGCCCCTATATCTGTCGCTATCCTTGTCTCTGCCTGTGTCTCTGTCTCTGACTCTGAAAGTGCCCCTATATCTGTCGCTATCCTTGTCTCTGCCTGTGTCTCTGTCTCTGACTCTGAATGTGCCCCTGTATCTGTCGCTATCCTTGTCTCTGCCTGTGTCTCTGTCTCTGACTCCGAAAGTGCCCCTATATCTGTCGCTATCCTTGTCTCTGTATGTGTCTCTGTCTCTGTCTCTGTCTCTGTCTCTGTCTCTGTCTCTGTCTCTGTCTCTGTCTCTGTCTCTGTCTCTGTCTCTGTCTCTGTCTCTGTCTCTGTCTCTGTCTCTGTCTCTGTCTCTGTCTCTGTCTCTGTCTCTGTCTCTGCCTGTGTCTCTGTCTCTGTCTCTGTCTCTGTCTCTGACTCTGAAAGTGCCCCTATATCTGTCGCTATCCTTGTCTCTGCCTGTGTCTCTGTCTCTGCCTTTGTCTCTGTCTCTGTCTCTGTCTCTGTCTCTGTCTCTGCCTCTGCCTCCGAAAGTGCCCCTATATCTGTCGCTATCCTTGTCTCTGCCTGTGTCTCTGTCTCTGACTCTGAATGTGCCCCTATATCTGTCGCTATCCTTGTCTCTGCCTGTGTCTCTGTCTCTGTCTCTGTCTCTGTCTCTGACTCTGAAAGTGCCCCTATATCTGTCGCTATCCTTGTCTCTGCCTGTGTCTCTGTCTCTGCCTTTGTCTCTGTCTCTGTCTCTGTCTCTGTCTCTGTCTCTGCCTCTGCCTCCGAAAGTGCCCCTATATCTGTCGCTATCCTTGTCTCTGCCTGTGTCTCTGTCTCTGACTATGAATGTGCCCCTATATCTGTCGCTATCCTTGTCTCTGCCTGTGTCTCTGTCTCTGACCCTGAATGTGCCCCTACATCTGTCGCCTTCCTTGTCTCTGCCTGTGTCTCTGCCTCTGTCTCTGTCTCTGTCGCTGTCTCTGTCTCTGCCTCCGAAAGTGCCCCTATATCTGTCGCCATCCCTGTCAATGTCTCTGTCTCTGATTCTGAATGTGCCCCGATATCTGTCGCTATCCTTGTCTCTGCCAGTGTCTCTGTCTCTGTCTCTGTCGCTATCCTTGTCTCCGCCTGTGTCTCTGTCTCTGACTCTGAATTTGCCCCTATATCTGTCGCTATCCTTGTCAATGTCTCTGTCTCTGACTCTGAAAGTGCCCCTATATCTGTCGCTATCCTTGTCTCTGCCTGTGTCTCTGTCTCTGACTATGAATGTGCCCCTATATCTGTCGCTATCCTTGTCTCTGCCTGTGTCTCTGTCTCTGACTCTGAATGTGCCCCTATATCTGTCGCTATCCTTGTCTCTGCCTGTGTCTCTGTCTCTGTCTCTGTCTCTGTCTCTGACTCTGAAAGTGCCCCTATATCTGTCGCTATCCTTGTCTCTGCCTGTGTCTCTGTCTCTGCCTTTGTCTCTGTCTCTGTCTCTGTCTCTGTCTCTGTCTCTGCCTCTGCCTCCGAAAGTGCCCCTATATCTGTCGCTATCCTTGTCTCTGCCTGTGTCTCTGTCTCTGACTCTGAAAGTGCCCCTATATCTGTCGCTATCCTTGTCTCTGCCTGTGTCTCTGTCTCTGACTCTGAAAGTGCCCCTATATCTGTCGCTATCCTTGTCTCTGCCTGTGTCTCTGTCTCTGACTCTGAAAGTGCCCCTATATCTGTCGCTATCCTTGTCTCTGCCTGTGTCTCTGTCTCTGTCTCTGTCACTGTCTCTGTCTCTGCCTCCGAAAGTGCCCCTATATCTGTCGCCATCCTTGTCAATGTCTTTGTCTCTGCCTCCGAATGTGCCACCAAAACCGGCGCCATCCTTGTCAATGTCTCTGTCTCTGCCTCTGTCTCTGTCTCTGTCTCTGTCTCTGTCTCTGTCTCTGTCTCTGCCTCTGTCTCTGTCACTGTCTCTGTCTCTGCCTCCGAAAGTGCCCCTATATCTGTCGCTATCCTTGTCTCTGCCTGTGTCTCTGTCTCTGACTCTGAATGTGCCCCTATATCTATCACTATCCTTGTCTCTGCCTGTGTCTCCGTCGCTGTCTCTGTCTCTGTCTCTGTCTCTGACTCTCTGTCTCTCTGTCTTTCTGTCTCTCTGTCTCCCTGTCTCTCTGTCTCCCTGTCTCTCTGTCTCCCTGTCTCTCTGTCTCCCTGTCTCTCTGTCTCCCTGTCTCTCTGTCTCCCTGTCTCTCTGTCTCCCTGTCTCTCTGTCTCCTTGTCTCTCTGTCTCCCTGTCTCTCTGTCTCCCTGTCTCTCTGTCTCCCTGTCTCCCTGTCTCTCTGTCTCTCTGTCTCTCTGTCTCTCTGTCTCTCTGTCTCTCTGTCTCTCTGTCTCTCTGTCTCTCTGTCTCTCTGTCTCTCTGTCTCTCTGTCTCTCTGTCTCTCTGTCTCTCTGTCTCTCTGTCTCTCTGTCTCTCTGTCTCTCTGTCTCTCTGTCTCTCTGTCTCTCTGTCTCTCTGTCTCTCTGTCTCTCTGTCTCTCTGTCTCTCTGTCTCTCTGTCTCTCTGTCTCTCTGTCTCTCTGTCTCTCTGTCTCTCTGTCTCTCTGTCTCTCTGTCTCTCTGTCTCTCTGTCTCTCTGTCTCTCTGTCTCTCTGTCTCTGTGTCTCCGTCTCTGTCACTGTCTCTGTCTCTGTCTCTGTCTCTGTCTCTGTCTCTGTCTCTGTCTCTGTCTCTGTCTCTGTCTCTGTCTCTGTCTCTGTCTCTGTCTCTGTCTCTGTCTCTGTCTCTGTCTCTGTCTCTGTCTCTGTCTCTGTCTCTGTCTCTGTCTCTGTCTCTGTCTCTGTCTCTGTGTCTGTCTCTGTCTCTGTCGCTGTCAATGTCTCTGTCTCTGACTCTGAATGTGCCCCTATATCTGTCGCTATCTTTGTCTCTGCCTGTGTCTCTGTCTCTGACTATGAATGTGCCCCTATATCTGTCGCTATCCTTGTCTCTGCCTGTGTCTCTGTCTCTGACCCTGAATGTGCCCCTACATCTGTCGCCTTCCTTGTCTCTGCCTGTGTCTCTGCCTCTGTCTCTGTCTCTGTCGCTGTCTCTGTCTCTGCCTCCGAAAGTGCCCCTATATCTGTCGCCATCCCTGTCAATGTCTCTGTCTCTGATTCTGAATGTGCCCCGATATCTGTCGCTATCCTTGTCTCTGCCAGTGTCTCTGTCTCTGTCTCTGTCGCTATCCTTGTCTCCGCCTGTGTCTCTGTCTCTGACTCTGAATTTATCTGTCGCTATCCTTGTCAATGTCTCTGTCTCTGACTCTGAAAGTGCCCCTATATCTGTCGCTATCCTTGTCTCTGCCTGTGTCTCTGTCTCTGACTATGAATGTGCCCCTATATCTGTCGCTATCCTTGTCTCTGCCTGTGTCTCTGTCTCTGACTCTGAATGTGCCCCTATATCTGTCGCTATCCTTGTCTCTGCCTGTGTCTCTGTCTCTGTCTCTGTCTCTGTCTCTGACTCTGAAAGTGCCCCTATATCTGTCGCTATCCTTGTCTCTGCCTGTGTCTCTGTCTCTGCCTTTGTCTCTGTCTCTGTCTCTGTCTCTGTCTCTGTCTCTGCCTCTGCCTCCGAAAGTGCCCCTATATCTGTCGCTATCCTTGTCTCTGCCTGTGTCTCTGTCTCTGACTCTGAAAGTGCCCCTATATCTGTCGCTATCCTTGTCTCTGCCTGTGTCTCTGTCTCTGACTCTGAAAGTGCCCCTATATCTGTCGCTATCCTTGTCTCTGCCTATGTCTCTGTCTCTGCCTCTGCCTCTGTCTCTGTCTCTGTCTCTGTCTCTGTCTCTGTCTCTGTCTCTGTCTCTGTCTCTGTCTCTGTCTCTGTCTCTGTCTCTGTCTCTGTCTCTGTCTCTGTCTCTGTCTCTGTCTCTGTCTCTGTCTCTGTCTCTGTCTCTGTCTCTGTCTCTGTCTCTGTCTCTGTCTCTGTCTCTGTCTCTGTCTCTGTCTCTGTCTCTGTCTCTGTCTCTGTCTCTGTCTCTGTCTCTGTCTCTGTCTCTGTCTCTGTCTCTGTCTCTGTCTCTGTCTCTGTCTCTGTCTCTGTCTCTGTCTCTGTCTCTGTCTCTGTCTCTGTCTCTGTCTCTGTCTCTGTCTCTGTCTCTGTCTCTGTCTCTGTCTCTGTCTCTGTCTCTGTCTCTGTCTCTGTCTCTGTCTCTGTCTCTGTCTCTGTCTCTGTCTCTGTCTCTGTCTCTGTCTCTGTCTCTGTCTCTGTCTCTGTCTCTGTCTCTGTCTCTGTCTCTGTCTCTGTCTCTGTCTCTGTCTCTGTCTCTGTCTCTGTCTCTGTCTCTGTCTCTGTCTCTGTCTCTGTCTCTGTCTCTGTCTCTGTCTCTGTCTCTGTCTCTGTCTCTGTCTCTGTCTCTGTCTCTGTCTCTGTCTCTGTCTCTGTCTCTGTCTCTGTCTCTGTCTCTGTCTCTGTCTCTGTCTCTGTCTCTGTCTCTGTCTCTGTCTCTGTCTCTGTCTCTGTCTCTGTCTCTGTCTCTGTCTCTGTCTCTGTCTCTGTCTCTGTCTCTGTCTCTGTCTCTGTCTCTGTCTCTGTCTCTGTCTCTGTCTCTGTCTCTGTCTCTGTCTCTGTCTCTGTCTCTGTCTCTGTCTCTGTCTCTGTCTCTGTCTCTGTCTCTGTCTCTGTCTCTGTCTCTGTCTCTGTCTCTGTCTCTGTCTCTGTCTCTGTCTCTGTCTCTGTCTCTGTCTCTGTCTCTGTCTCTGTCTCTGTCTCTGTCTCTGTCTCTGTCTCTGTCTCTGTCTCTGTCTCTGTCTCTGTCTCTGTCTCTGTCTCTGTCTCTGTCTCTGTCTCTGTCTCTGTCTCTGTCTCTGTCTCTGTCTCTGTCTCTGTCTCTGTCTCTGTCTCTGTCTCTGTCTCTGTCTCTGTCTCTGTCTCTGTCTCTGTCTCTGTCTCTGTCTCTGTCTCTGTCTCTGTCTCTGTCTCTGTCTCTGTCTCTGTCTCTGTCTCTGACTCTGAAAGTGCCCCTATATCTGTCGCTATCCTTGTCTCTGCCTGTGTCTCTGTCTCTGCCTTTGTCTCTGTCTCTGTCTCTGTCTCTGTCTCTGCCTCTGCCTCCGAAAGTGCCCCTATATCTGTCGCTATCCTTGTCTCTGCCTGTCTCTGTCTCTATCTCTGAAAGTGCCCCTATATCTGTCGCTATCCTTGTCTCTGCATGTGTCGCTGTCTCTGACTCTGAATGTGCCCCTATATCTGTCGCTATCCTTGTCTCTGCCTGTGTCTCTGTCTCTGACTCTGAAAGTGCCCCTATATCTGTCGCTATCCTTGTCTCTGCCTGTGTCTCTGTCTCTATCTCTGAAAGTGCCCCTATATCTGTCGCTATCCTTGTCTCTGCATGTGTCGCTGTCTCTGACTCTGAATGTGCCCCTATATCTGTCGCTATCCTTGTCTCTGCCTGTGTCTCTGTCTCTATCTCTGAAAGTGCCCCTATATCTGTCGCTATCCTTGTCTCTGCATGTGTCGCTGTCTCTGACTCTGAATGTGCCCCTATATCTGTCGCTATCCGTGTCTCTGCCTGTGTCTCTGTCTCTGACTCTGAAAGTGCCCCTATATCTGTCGCTATCCTTGTCTCTGCCTGTGTCTCTGTCTCTGACTCTGAATGTGCCCCTATATCTGTCGCTATCCTTGTCTCTGCCTGTGTCTCTGTCTCTGACTCCGAAAGTGCCCCTATATATGTCGCTATCCTTGTCTCTGTCTCTGTCTGTGTCTGTGTCTCTGTCTCTGTCTCTGTCTCTGTCTCTGTCTCTGTCTCTGTCTCTGTCTCTGTCTCTGTCTCTGTCTCTGTCTCTGTCTCTGTCTCTGTCTCTGTCTCTGTCTCTGTCTCTGTCTCTGTCTCTGTCTCTGTCTCTGTCTCTGTCTCTGTCTCTGTCTCTGTCTCTGTCTCTGTCTCTGTCTCTGTCTCTGTCTCTGTCTCTGTCTCTGTCTCTGTCTCTGTCTCTGTCTCTGTCTCTGTCTCTGTCTCTGTCTCTGTCTCTGTCTCTGTCTCTGTCTCTGTCTCTGTCTCTGTCTCTGTCTCTGTCTCTGTCTCTGTCTCTGTCTCTGTCTCTGTCTCTGTCTCTGTCTCTGTCTCTGTCTCTGTCTCTGTCTCTGTCTCTGTCTCTGTCTCTGTCTCTGTCTCTGTCTCTGTCTCTGTCTCTGTCTCTGTCTCTGTCTCTGTCTCTGTCTCTGTCTCTGTCTCTGTCTCTGTCTCTGTCTCTGTCTCTGTCTCTGTCTCTGTCTCTGTCTCTGTCTCTGTCTCTGTCTCTGTCTCTGTCTCTGTCTCTGTCTCTGTCTCTGTCTCTGTCTCTGTCTCTGTCTCTGTCTCTGTCTCTGTCTCTGTCTCTGTCTCTGTCTCTGTCTCTGTCTCTGTCTCTGTCTCTGTCTCTGTCTCTGTCTCTGTCTCTGTCTCTGTCTCTGTCTCTGTCTCTGTCTCTGTCTCTGTCTCTGTCTCTGTCTCTGTCTCTGTCTCTGTCTCTGTCTCTGTCTCTGTCTCTGTCTCTGTCTCTGTCTCTGTCTCTGTCTCTGTCTCTGTCTCTGTCTCTGTCTCTGTCTCTGTCTCTGTCTCTGTCTCTGTCTCTGTCTCTGTCTCTGTCTCTGTCTCTGTCTCTGTCTCTGTCTCTGTCTCTGTCTCTGTCTCTGTCTCTGTCTCTGTCTCTGTCTCTGTCTCTGTCTCTGTCTCTGTCTCTGTCTCTGTCTCTGTCTCTGTCTCTGTCTCTGTCTCTGTCTCTGTCTCTGTCTCTGTCTCTGTCTCTGTCTCTGTCTCTGTCTCTGTCTCTGTCTCTGTCTCTGTCTCTGTCTCTGTCTCTGTCTCTGTCTCTGTCTCTGTCTCTGTCTCTGTCTCTGTCTCTGTCTCTGTCTCTGTCTCTGTCTCTGTCTCTGTCTCTGTCTCTGTCTCTGTCTCTGTCTCTGTCTCTGTCTCTGTCTCTGTCGCTATCCTTGTCTCTGCCTGTGTCTCTCTCTCTGTCTCTGCCTCTGTCTCTGTCTCTGTCTCTGTCTCTGTCTCTGTCTCTGTCTCTGTCTCTGTCTCAGTCTCTGTCTCTGCCTCTGCCTCTGCCTCTGCCTCTGTCTCTGTCTCTGTCTCTGTCACTGTCTCTGTCTCTGCCTCCGAAAGTGGCCCTATATCTGTCGCCATCCTTGTCAATGTCTCTGTCTCTGATTCTGAATGTGCCCCGATATCTGTCGCTATCCTTGTCTCTGCCAGTGTCTCTGTCTCTGTCTCTGTCGCTATCCTTGTCTCCGCCTGTGTCTCTGTCTCTGACTCTGAATTTGCCCCTATATCTGTCGCTATCCTTGTCTCTGCCTGTGTCTCTGTCTCTGTCTCTGTCTCTGCCTCTGCCTCCGAAAGTGCCCCTATATCTGTCACTATCCTTGTCTCTGCCTGTGTCTCTGTCTCTGACTCTGAAAGTGCCCCTATATCTGTCGCTATCTTTGTCTCTGCCTGTGTCTCTGTCTCTGACTATGAATGTGCCCCTATATCTGTCGCTATCCTTGTCTCTGCCTGTGTCTCTGTCTCTGACCCTGAATGTGCCCCTACATCTGTCGCCTTCCTTGTCTCTGCCTGTGTCTCTGCCTCTGTCTCTGTCTCTGTCGCTGTTCTGTCTCTGCCTCCGAAAGTGCCCCTATATCTGTCGCCATCCCTGTCAATGTCTCTCTGTCGCCATCCCTGTCAATGTCTCTGTCTCTGATTCTGAATGTGCCCCGATATCTGTCGCTATCCTTGTCTCTGCCAGTGTCTCTGTCTCTGTCTCTGTCGCTATCCTTGTCTCCGCCTGTGTCTCTGTCTCTGACTCTGAATTTGCCCCTATATCTGTCGCTATCCTTGTCAATGTCTCTGTCTCTGACTCTGAAAGTGCCCCTATATCTGTCGCTATCCTTGTCTCTGCCTGTGTCTCTGTCTCTGACTATGAATGTGCCCCTATATCTGTCGCTATCCTTGTCTCTGCCTGTGTCTCTGTCTCTGACTCTGAATGTGCCCCTATATCTGTCGCTATCCTTGTCTCTGCCTGTGTCTCTGTCTCTGTCTCTGTCTCTGTCTCTGACTCTGAAAGTGCCCCTATATCTGTCGCTATCCTTGTCTCTGCCTGTGTCTCTGTCTCTGCCTTTGTCTCTGTCTCTGTCTCTGTCTCTGTCTCTGTCTCTGCCTCTGCCTCCGAAAGTGCCCCTATATCTGTCGCTATCCTTGTCTCTGCCTGTGTCTCTGTCTCTGACTCTGAAAGTGCCCCTATATCTGTCGCTATCCTTGTCTCTGCCTGTGTCTCTGTCTCTGACTCTGAAAGTGCCCCTATATCTGTCGCTATCCTTGTCTCTGCCTATGTCTCTGTCTCTGCCTCTGTCTCTGTCTCTGTCTCTGTCTCTGTCTCTGTCTCTGTCTCTGTCTCTGTCTCTGTCTCTGTCTCTGTCTCTGTCTCTGTCTCTGTCTCTGTCTCTGTCTCTGTCTCTGTCTCTGTCTCTGTCTCTGTCTCTGTCTCTGTCTCTGTCTCTGTCTCTGTCTCTGTCTCTGTCTCTGTCTCTGTCTCTGTCTCTGTCTCTGTCTCTGTCTCTGTCTCTGTCTCTGTCTCTGTCTCTGTCTCTGTCTCTGTCTCTGTCTCTGTCTCTGTCTCTGTCTCTGTCTCTGTCTCTGTCTCTGTCTCTGTCTCTGTCTCTGTCTCTGTCTCTGTCTCTGTCTCTGTCTCTGTCTCTGTCTCTGTCTCTGTCTCTGTCTCTGTCTCTGTCTCTGTCTCTGTCTCTGTCTCTGTCTCTGTCTCTGTCTCTGTCTCTGTCTCTGTCTCTGTCTCTGTCTCTGTCTCTGTCTCTGTCTCTGTCTCTGTCTCTGTCTCTGTCTCTGTCTCTGTCTCTGTCTCTGTCTCTGTCTCTGTCTCTGTCTCTGTCTCTGTCTCTGTCTCTGTCTCTGTCTCTGTCTCTGTCTCTGTCTCTGTCTCTGTCTCTGTCTCTGTCTCTGTCTCTGTCTCTGTCTCTGTCTCTGTCTCTGTCTCTGTCTCTGTCTCTGTCTCTGTCTCTGTCTCTGTCTCTGTCTCTGTCTCTGTCTCTGTCTCTGTCTCTGTCTCTGTCTCTGTCTCTGCCTGTGTCTCTGTCTCTGACTCTGAAAGTGCCCCTATATCTGTCGCTATCCTTGTCTCTGCCTGTGTCTCTGTCTCTGACTCTGAAAGTGCCCCTATATCTGTCGCTATCCTTGTCTCTGCCTATGTCTCTGTCTCTGCCTCTGTCTCTGTCTCTGTCTCTGTCTCTGTCTCTGTCTCTGTCTCTGTCTCTGTCTCTGTCTCTGTCTCTGTCTCTGTCTCTGTCTCTGTCTCTGTCTCTGTCTCTGTCTCTGTCTCTGTCTCTGTCTCTGTCTCTGTCTCTGTCTCTGTCTCTGTCTCTGTCTCTGTCTCTGTCTCTGTCTCTGTCTCTGTCTCTGTCTCTGTCTCTGTCTCTGTCTCTGTCTCTGTCTCTGTCTCTGTCTCTGTCTCTGTCTCTGTCTCTGTCTCTGTCTCTGTCTCTGTCTCTGTCTCTGTCTCTGTCTCTGTCTCTGTCTCTGTCTCTGTCTCTGTCTCTGTCTCTGTCTCTGTCTCTGTCTCTGTCTCTGTCTCTGTCTCTGTCTCTGTCTCTGTCTCTGTCTCTGTCTCTGTCTCTGTCTCTGTCTCTGTCTCTGTCTCTGTCTCTGTCTCTGTCTCTGTCTCTGTCTCTGTCTCTGTCTCTGTCTCTGTCTCTGTCTCTGTCTCTGTCTCTGTCTCTGTCTCTGTCTCTGTCTCTGTCTCTGTCTCTGTCTCTGTCTCTGTCTCTGTCTCTGTCTCTGTCTCTGTCTCTGTCTCTGTCTCTGTCTCTGTCTCTGTCTCTGTCTCTGTCTCTGTCTCTGTCTCTGTCTCTGTCTCTGTCTCTGTCTCTGTCTCTGTCTCTGTCTCTGTCTCTGTCTCTGTCTCTGTCTCTGTCTCTGTCTCTGTCTCTGTCTCTGTCTCTGTCTCTGTCTCTGTCTCTGTCTCTGTCTCTGTCTCTGTCTCTGTCTCTGTCTCTGTCTCTGTCTCTGTCTCTGTCTCTGTCTCTGTCTCTGTCTCTGTCTCTGTCTCTGTCTCTGTCTCTGTCTCTGTCTCTGTCTCTGTCTCTGTCTCTGTCTCTGTCTCTGTCTCTGTCTCTGTCTCTGTCTCTGTCTCTGTCTCTGTCTCTGTCTCTGTCTCTGTCTCTGTCTCTGTCTCTGTCTCTGTCTCTGTCTCTGTCTCTGACTCTGAAAGTGCCCCTATATCTGTCGCTATCCTTGTCTCTGCCTGTGTCTCTGTCTCTGCCTTTGTCTCTGTCTCTGTCTCTGTCTCTGTCTCTGCCTCTGCCTCCGAAAGTGCCCCTATATCTGTCGCTATCCTTGTCTCTGCCTGTCTCTGTCTCTATCTCTGAAAGTGCCCCTATATCTGTCGCTATCCTTGTCTCTGCATGTGTCGCTGTCTCTGACTCTGAATGTGCCCCTATATCTGTCGCTATCCTTGTCTCTGCCTGTGTCTCTGTCTCTGACTCTGAAAGTGCCCCTATATCTGTCGCTATCCTTGTCTCTGCCTGTGTCTCTGTCTCTATCTCTGAAAGTGCCCCTATATCTGTCGCTATCCTTGTCTCTGCATGTGTCGCTGTCTCTGACTCTGAATGTGCCCCTATATCTGTCGCTATCCTTGTCTCTGCCTGTGTCTCTGTCTCTATCTCTGAAAGTGCCCCTATATCTGTCGCTATCCTTGTCTCTGCATGTGTCGCTGTCTCTGACTCTGAATGTGCCCCTATATCTGTCGCTATCCTTGTCTCTGCCTGTGTCTCTGTCTCTGACTCTGAAAGTGCCCCTATATCTGTCGCTATCCTTGTCTCTGCCTGTGTCTCTGTCTCTGACTCTGAATGTGCCCCTATATCTGTCGCTATCCTTGTCTCTGCCTGTGTCTCTGTCTCTGACTCCGAAAGTGCCCCTATATATGTCGCTATCCTTGTCTCTGTCTCTGTCTGTGTCTCTGTCTCTGTCTCTGTCTCTGTCTCTGTCTCTGTCTCTGTCTCTGTCTCTGTCTCTGTCTCTGTCTCTGTCTCTGTCTCTGTCTCTGTCTCTGTCTCTGTCTCTGTCTCTGTCTCTGTCTCTGTCTCTGTCTCTGTCTCTGTCTCTGTCTCTGTCTCTGTCTCTGTCTCTGTCTCTGTCTCTGTCTCTGTCTCTGTCTCTGTCTCTGTCTCTGTCTCTGTCTCTGTCTCTGTCTCTGTCTCTGTCTCTGTCTCTGTCTCTGTCTCTGTCTCTGTCTCTGTCTCTGTCTCTGTCTCTGTCTCTGTCTCTGTCTCTGTCTCTGTCTCTGTCTCTGTCTCTGTCTCTGTCTCTGTCTCTGTCTCTGTCTCTGTCTCTGTCTCTGTCTCTGTCTCTGTCTCTGTCTCTGTCTCTGTCTCTGTCTCTGTCTCTGTCTCTGTCTCTGTCTCTGTCTCTGTCTCTGTCTCTGTCTCTGTCTCTGTCTCTGTCTCTGTCTCTGTCTCTGTCTCTGTCTCTGTCTCTGTCTCTGTCTCTGTCTCTGTCTCTGTCTCTGTCTCTGTCTCTGTCTCTGTCTCTGTCTCTGTCTCTGTCTCTGTCTCTGTCTCTGTCTCTGTCTCTGTCTCTGTCTCTGTCTCTGTCTCTGTCTCTGTCTCTGTCTCTGTCTCTGTCTCTGTCTCTGTCTCTGTCTCTGTCTCTGTCTCTGTCTCTGTCTCTGTCTCTGTCTCTGTCTCTGTCTCTGTCTCTGTCTCTGTCTCTGTCTCTGTCTCTGTCTCTGTCACTGTCTCTGTCTCTGTCTCTGTCTCTGTCTCTGTCTCTGTCTCTGTCGCTATCCTTGTCTCTGCCTGTGTCTCTCTCTCTGTCTCTGCCTCTGTCTCTGTCTCTGTCTCTGTCTCTGTCTCTGTCTCTGTCTCTGTCTCTGTCTCAGTCTCTGTCTCTGCCTCTGCCTCTGCCTCTGTCTCTGTCTCTGTCTCTGTCTCTGTCACTGTCTCTGTCTCTGCCTCCGAAAGTGGCCCTATATCTGTCGCCATCCTTGTCAATGTCTCTGTCTCTGCATCCGAAAGTAGCCCTATATCTGTCGCCATCCTTGTCAATGTCTCTGTCTCTGACTCTGAACGTGCCCCTATTTCAGTCGCTATCCTTGTCTCTGCCTGTGTCTCTGTCTCTGACTCTGAATGTGCCCCTACATCTGTCGCTATCCTTGTCTCTGCCTGTGTCTCTGTCTCTGACTCTGAATGTGCCCCTACATCTGTCGCTATCCTTGTCTCTGCCTGTGTCTCTGTCTCTGTCTCTGTCTCTGCCTCTGCCTCCGAAAGTGCCCCTATATCTGTCACTATCCTTGTCTCTGCCTGTGTCTCTGTCTCTGACTCTGAAAGTGCCCCTATATCTGTCGCTATCCTTGTCTCTGCATGTGTCTCTGTCTCTGACTCTGAAAGTGCCCCTATATCTGTCGCTATCCTTGTCTCTGCCTGTGTCTCTGTCTCTGACTCTGAATGTGCCCCGACATCTGTCGCTATCCTTGTCTCTGCCTGTGTCTCTGTCTCTGTCTCTGTCTCTGCCACTGCCTCCGAAAGTGCCCCTATATCTGTCGCTATCCTTGTCTCTGCCTGTGTCTCTGTCTCTGACTCTGCAAGTGCCCCTATATCTGTCGCTGTCCTTTTCTCTGCATGTGTCTCTGTCTCTGACTCTGAAAGTGCCCCTATATCTGTCGCTATCCTTGTCTCTGCCTGTGTCTCTGTCTCTGACTCTGAATGTGCCCCTATATCTGTCGCTATCCTTGTCTCTGCCTGTGTCTCTGTCTCTGACTCTGAAAGTGCGCCTATATCCATCGCTATCCTTGTCTCTGCTTGTGTCGCTGTCTCTTACTCTGAATGTGCCCCTACATCTGTCGCTATGCTTGTCTCTGCCTGTGTCTCTGCCTCTGTCTCTGTCTCTGTCTCTGCCTCTGTCTCTGTCTCTGTCTCTGTCTCTGTCTCTGTCTCTGTCTCTGTCTCTGTCTCTGTCTCTGTCTCTGTCTCCGTCTCCGTCTCTGTCTCTGCCTCTGTCTCTGTCTCTGTCTCTGTCTCTGTCTCTGTCTCTGTCTCTGTCTCTGTCTCTGTCTCTGTCTCTGTCTCTGTCTCTGTCTCTGTCTCTGTCTCTGTCTCTGTCTCTGTCTCTGTCTCTGTCTCTGTCTCTGTCTCTGTCTCTGTCTCTGTCTCTGTCTCTGTCTCTGTCTCTGTCTCTGTCTCTGTCTCTGTCTCTGTCTCTGTCTCTGTCTCTGTCTCTGTCTCTGTCTCTGTCTCTGTCTCTGTCTCTGTCTCTGTCTCTGTCTCTGTCTCTGTCTCTGTCTCTGTCTCTGTCTCTGTCTCTGTCTCTGTCTCTGTCTCTGTCTCTGTCTCTGTCTCTGTCTCTGTCTCTGTCTCTGTCTCTGTCTCTGTCTCTGTCTCTGTCTCTGTCTCTGTCTCTGTCTCTGTCTCTGTCTCTGTCTCTGTCTCTGTCTCTGTCTCTGTCTCTGTCTCTGTCTCTGTCTCTGTCTCTGTCTCTGTCTCTGTCTCTGTCTCTGTCTCTGTCTCTGTCTCTGCCTGTGTCTCTGTCTCTGACTCTGAAAGTGCACCTATATCCATCGCTATCCTTGTCTCTGCTTGTGTCTCTGTCTCTGACTCTGAATGTGCCCCTACATCTGTCGCTATCCTTGTCTCTGCCTGTGTCTCTGTCTCTGACTCTGATGTGCCCCTACATCTGTCGCTATCCTTGTCTCTGCCTGTGTCTCTGTCTCTGTCTCTGTCTCTGCCTCTGCCTCCGAAAGTGCCCCTATATCTGTCACTATCCTTGTCTCTGCCTGTGTCTCTGTCTCTGACTCTGAAAGTGCCCCTATATCTGTCGCTATCCTTGTCTCTGCCTGTGTCTCTGTCTCTGACTCTGAATGTGCCCCGACATCTGTCGCTATCCTTGTCTCTGCCTGTGTCTCTGTCTCTGTCTCTGTCTCTGCCACTGCCTCCGAAAGTGCCCCTATATCTGTCGCTATCCTTGTCTCTGCCTGTGTCTCTGTCTCTGACTCTGCAAGTGCCCCTATATCTGTCGCTGTCCTTTTCTCTGCATGTGTCTCTGTCTCTGACTCTGAAAGTGCCCCTATATCTGTCGCTATC
>CAMAOC010000371.1:0-52000 GCA_945859555.1 Megachile ligniseca
ACTATCCCTATTACTCTTCTCTTTATCCTTATAACTATTATTATTATCCTTATAACTATTATCATTATCCTAATTACTATTATTATTATCGCTATGACTGTTATTATTATCCTTATTCTATTATTATTATCCTTACTACGATTATTATTATCGCTATGACTGTTATTATTATCCTTATTCTATTATTACTATCCCTATTACTCTTGTCTTTATCCTTATAACTATTATTATTTCCCTTATTACTATTATTATTATCATTATAACTGTTATTATTATCCTTATTACTAGTATTATTATCTCTATAACTATTATTGTTATGCTCATTACTATTATTATTATCGCTATGACTGTTATTATTTTCCTTATTCTATTATTACTATCCCTATTACTCTTGTCTTTATCCTTATAACTATTATTCTTATCCTTATTACTATTATTATTATCGCTATAACTATTATTATTATCGCTATGACTGTTATTATTATCCCTATTCTATTATTACTATCCCTATTACTCTTCTCTTTATCCTTATAACTATTATTATTATCCTTATAACTATTATCATTATCCTAATTACTATTATTATTATCGCTATGACTGTTATTATTATACTTATTCTATTATTACTATCCCTATTACTCTTGTCTCTATCCTTATAACTTTTATTATTATGCTTATTACTATTATTATTATCCTTACTACGATTATTATTATCGCTATGACTGTTATTATTATCCCTATTCTATTATTACTATCCCTATTACTCTTGCCTTTATCCTTATAACAATTATTATTATCGCTATAACTGTTATTATTATCCTTAATACTTTTATTATTATCGCTATAACTGTTATTATTATTCCTATTACTATTGTTACTATCCGTATTACTCTTGTCTTTATCCATATAACTATTATTATTAATCCTTATTACTATTATTATTATCGCTATACCTGTTATTATTATTGTTATTACTATTATTATTGTCGCTATAACTGTTATTATTATCCTTATTCTATTGTTACTCTCCGTATTACTCTTCTCTTTATCCTTATAACTATTATTGTTATTCTTATAACTATTATTATTATCCTTATTACTATTATTATTATCTCTATGACTGTTATTATTATACTTATTCTATTATTACTATCCCTATTACTCTTGTCTTTATCCTTATAACTATTATTATTTCCCTTATTACTATTATTATTATCATTATAACTGTTATTATTATCCTTATTACTAGTATTATTATCTCTATAACTATTATTGTTATCCTCATTACTATTATTATTATCGCTATGACTGTTATTATTATCCTTATTCTATTATTACTATCCCTATTACTCTTGTCTTTATCCTTATAACTATTATTATTATCCTTATTACTATTATTATTATCGCTATAACTATTATTATTATCGCTATGAATGTTATTATTATACTTATTCTATTATTACTATCCCTATTACTCTTGTCTTTATCCTTATAACTATTATTGTTATGCTTATTACTATTGTTATTAGCACTAAAACTATTATTATTATCCTTACTACTATTATTATTATCGCTATGACTGTTATTATTATCCTTATTCTATTATTACTATCCCTATTACTCTTCTCTTTATCCTTATTACTATTATTATTATCCTTATATCTATTATTATTAGCACTATAGCTATTATTATTATCCTTATTACTATTATTATCGCTATGACTGTTATTATTATCCTTACTCTACTATTAATATCCCTATTACTCTTGTCTCTATCCTTATAACTATTATTATTATCCTTATTACTATTATTATTATCGCTATAACTATTATTATTATCGCTATGACTGTTATCATTATCCTTATTCTATTATTATTATCCTTACTACGATTATTATTATCGCTATGACTGTTATTATTATCCTTATTCTATTACTACTATCCCTATTACTCTTGTCTTTATCCTTATAACTATTATTATTTCCCTTATTACTATTATTATTATCATTATAACTGTTATTATTATCCTTATTACTAGTATTATTATCTCTATAACTATTATTGTTATGCTCATTACTATTATTATTATCGCTATGACTGTTATTATTTTCCTTATTCTATTATTACTATCCCTATTACTCTTGTCTTTATCCTTATAACTATTATTCTTATCCTTATTACTATTATTATTATCGCTATAACTATTATTATTATCGCTATGACTGTTATTATTATCCCTATTCTATTATTACTATCCCTATTACTCTTCTCTTTATCCTTATAACTATTATTATTATCCTTATAACTATTATCATTATCCTAATTACTATTATTATTATCGCTATGACTGTTATTATTATACTTATTCTATTATTACTATCCCTATTACTCTTGTCTCTATCCTTATAACTTTTATTATTATGCTTATTACTATTATTATTATCCTTACTACGATTATTATTATCGCTATGACTGTTATTATTATCCCTATTCTATTATTACTATCCCTATTACTCTTGCCTTTATCCTTATAACAATTATTATTATCGCTATAACTGTTATTATTATCCTTAATACTTTTATTATTATCGCTATAACTGTTATTATTATTCCTATTACTATTGTTACTATCCGTATTACTCTTGTCTTTATCCATATAACTATTATTATTAATCCTTATTACTATTATTATTATCGCTATACCTGTTATTATTATTGTTATTACTATTATTATTGTCGCTATAACTGTTATTATTATCCTTATTCTATTGTTACTCTCCGTATTACTCTTCTCTTTATCCTTATAACTATTATTGTTATCCTTATAACTATTATTATTATCCTTATTACTATTATTATTATCTCTATGACTGTTATTATTATACTTATTCTATTATTACTATCCCTATTACTCTTGTCTTTATCCTTATAACTATTATTATTTCACTTATTACTATTATTATTATCATTATAACTGTTATTATTATCCTTATTACTAGTATTATTATCTCTATAACTATTATTGTTATCCTCATTACTATTATTATTATCGCTATGACTGTTATTATTATCCTTATTCTATTATTACTATCCCTATTACTCTTGTCTTTATCCTTATAACTATTATTATTATCCTTATTACTATTATTATTATCGCTATAACTATTATTATTATCGCTATGAATGTTATTATTATACTTATTCTATTATTACTATCCCTATTACTCTTGTCTTTATCCTTATAACTATTATTGTTATGCTTATTACTATTGTTATTAGCACTAAAACTATTATTATTATCCTTACTACTATTATTATTATCGCTATGACTGTTATTATTATCCTTATTCTATTATTACTATCCCTATTACTCTTCTCTTTATCCTTATTACTATTATTATTATCCTTATATCTATTATTATTAGCACTATAGCTATTATTATTATCCTTATTACTATTATTATCGCTATGACTGTTATTATTATCCTTACTCTACTATTAATATCCCTATTACTCTTGTCTCTATCCTTATAACTATTATTATTATCCTTATTACTATTATTATTATCGCTATAACTATTATTATTATCGCTATGACTGTTATCATTATCCTTATTCTATTATTATTATCGCTATATCTATTATTATTATACTTACTACTATTATTATCATCGCTATGACTGTTATTATTATCCTTATTCTATTATTACTATCCCTATTACTCCTGTCTCTATCCTTATAACTATTATTATTATGCTTATTACTATTATTATTAGCACTTTAACTATTACTATTATCCTTATTGCTATTATTATTATCGCTATATCTATTATTATTATCCTTACTACTATTATTATCATCGCTATGACTGTTATTATTATCCTTATTCTATTATTACTATCCCTATTACTCTTCTCTTTATCCTTATAACTAATTATTATTATCCATATAACTATTATTATTATCCTTATTACTATTATTATTATCGCTATGACCGTTATTATTATACTTATTCTATTATTACTATCCCTATTACTCTTGTCTTTATCCTGATAATTATTATTATTTCCCATATTACAATTATTATTATCGCTATGACTGTTATTATTATCCTTATTCTATTATTACTATCCCTATTACTCCTGTCTCTATCCTTATAACTATTATTATTAGCACTATATCTATTATTATTATCCTTACTACTATTATTATCATCGCTATGACTGTTATTATTATCCTTGATACTATTATTATTATCGCTACAACTGTTATTATTATTCTTATTACTATTACTATTATCCCTATTCCTCTTGTCTTTATGCTTATAACTATTACTATTATCCTTATTATTATTATTATTATCGCAATAACTGTTATTATTACCCTTATTACTATTATTATTATCGCTATAACTATTATTATTATCCTTACTACTATTATTATTATCGCTATGACTGTTATTATTATCCCTATTCTATTATTACTATCCCTATTACTCTTCTCTTTATCCTTATAACTATTATTATTATCCTTATAACTATTATCATTATCCTAATTACTATTATTATTATCGCTATGACTGTTATTATTATACTTATTCTATTATTACTATCCCTATTACTCTTGTCTCTATCCTTATAACTTTTATTATTATGCTTATTACTATTATCATTATCCTTACTACGATTATTATTATCGCTATGACTGTTATTATTATCCTTATTCTATTATTATTATCCTTACTACGATTATTATTATCGCTATGACTGTTATTATTATCCTTATTCTATTATTACTATCCCTATTACTCTTGTCTTTATCCTTATAACTATTATTATTTCCCTTATTACTATTATTATTATCATTATAACTGTTATTATTATCCTTATTACTAGTATTATTATCTCTATAACTATTATTGTTATGCTCATTACTATTATTATTATCGCTATGACTGTTATTATTTTCCTTATTCTATTATTACTATCCCTATTACTCTTGTCTTTATCCTTATAACTATTATTCTTATCCTTATTACTATTATTATTATCGCTATAACTATTATTATTATCGCTATGACTGTTATTATTATCCTTATTCTATTATTACTATCCCTATTACTCTTGTCTTTATCCTTATAACTATTATTATTATCCTTATTACTATTATTATTATCGCTATAACTATTATTATTATCGCTATGAATGTTATTATTATACTTATTCTATTATTACTATCCCTATTACTCTTGTCTTTATCCTTATAACTATTATTGTTATGCTTATTACTATTGTTATTAGCACTAAAACTATTATTATTATCCTTACTACTATTATTATTATCGCTATGACTGTTATTATTATCCTTATTCTATTATTACTATCCCTATTACTCTTCTCTTTATCCTTATTACTATTATTATTATCCTTATAACTATTATTATTAGCACTATAGCTATTATTATTATCCTTATTACTATTATTATCGCTATGACTGTTATTATTATCCTTACTCTACTATTACTATCCCTATTACTCTTGTCTCTATCCTTATAACTATTATTATTATCCTTATTACTATTATTATTATCGCTATAACTATTATTATTATCGCTATGACTGTTATCATTATCCTTATTCTATTATTATTATCGCTATATCTATTATTATTATACTTACTACTATTATTATCATCGCTATGACTGTTATTATTATCCTTATTCTATTATTACTATCCCTATTACTCCTGTCTCTATCCTTATAACTATTTTTATTATGCTTATTACTATTATTATTAGCACTTTAACTATTACTATTATCCTTATTGCTATTATTATTATCGCTATATCTATTATTATTATCCTTACTACTATTATTATCATCGCTATGACTGTTATTATTATCCTTATTCTATTATTACTATCCCTATTACTCTTCTCTTTATCCTTATAACTAATTATTATTATCCATATAACTATTATTATTATCCTTATTACTATTATTATTATCGCTATGACCGTTATTATTATACTTATTCTATTATTACTATCCCTATTAGTCTTGTCTTTATCCTTATAACTATGATTATCACTATAACTATTATTATTATCGCTATGACTGTTATTATTATCCTTATTGTATTATTAATATCCCTATTACTCTTGTCTTTATCCTTACAACTATTATTATTATGCTTATTACTATTATTATTATCGCTATAACTGTTATTATTATCCTTACTACTATTATTATTATCCTTATTACTATTATTATTATCGCTATGACTGTTATTATTATACTTATTCTATTATTACTATTCCTATTACTCTTGTCTTTATCCTTATAACTATTATTATTATCCTTATTACTATTATTATTAGCACTATAGCTATTATTATTATCCTTATTACTATTATTATCGCTATGACTGTTATTATTATACTTATTCTATTATTACTATCCCTATTACTCTTGTCTTTATCCTTATAACTATTATTATTTCCCTTATTACTATTATTATTATCATTATAACTGTTATTATTATCCTTATTACTAGTATTATTATCTCTATAACTATTATTGTTATCCTCATTACTATTATTATTATCGCTATAACTATTATTATTATCCTTATTACTATTATTATCGCTATGACTGTTATTATTATACTTATTCTATTATTACTATCCCTATTACTCTTGTCTTTATCCTTATAACTATTATTATTTCCCTTATTACTATTATTATTATCATTATAACTGTTATTATTATCCTTATTACTAGTATTATTATCTGTATAACTATTATTGTTATCCTCATTACTATTATTATTATCGCTATGACTGTTATTATTATCCCTATTCCATTATTACTATCCCTATTACTCTTCTCTTTATCCTTATAACTATTATTATTATCGCTATAACTGTTATTATTATCCTTAATACTATTATTATTATCGCTATAACTGGTATTATTATTCTTGTTACTATTATTACTGTCCGTATTACTCTTGCCTTTATCCTTAATACTATTATTATTATCGCTATAACTGTTATTATTATTCTTGTTACTATTATTATTATCCCTATTCCTCTTGTCTTTCTCCTTATAACTATTATTATTATCGCTATAACTGTTATTATTATCCTTAATACTATTATTATTATCGCTATAACTGTTATTATTATTCTTATTACTATTATTATTATCGCTATAACTATTATTAGTATCGCTATGACTGTTATTATTATCCTTATTCTATTATTATTTCCCTTATTACTATTATTATTATCCTTACTACGAATATTATTATCGCTATGACTGTTATTATTATCGTTATTCTATTATTACTATCCCTATTACTCTTGTCTTTATCCTTATAACTATTATTATTTCCCTTATTACTATTATTATTATCATTATAACTGTTATTATTATCCTTATTACTAGTATTATTATCTCTATAACTATTATTGTTATCCTCATTACTATTATTATTATCGCTATGACTGTTATTATTTTCCTTATTCAATTATTACTATCCCTATTACTCTTGTCTTTATCCTTATAACTATTATTATTATCCTTATTACTATTATTATTATCGCTATAACTATTATTATTATCGCTATGACTGTTATTATTATCCCTATTCTATTATTACTATCCCTATTACTCTTCTCTTTATCCTTATAACTATTATTATTTTCCTTATAACTATTATCATTATCCTAATTACTATTATTATTATCGCTATGACTGTTATTATTATACTTATTCTATTATTACTATCCCTATTACTCTTGTCTCTATCCTTATAACTTTTATTATTATGCTTATTACTATTATTATTAATCCTTATTACTATTATTATTATCGCTATAACTGTTATTATTATTGTTATTACTATTATTATTGTCGCTATAACTGTTATTATTATCCTTATTCTATTGTTACTCTCCGTATTACTCTTCTCTTTATCCTTATAACTATTATTGTTATCCTTATAACTATTATTATTATCCTTATTACTATTATTATTATCTCTATGACTGTTATTATTATACTTATTCTATTATTACTATCCCTATTACTCTTGTCTTTATCCTTATAACTATTATTATTTCCCTTATTACTATTATTATTATCATTATAACTGTTATTATTATCCTTATTACTAGTATTATTATCTCTATAACTATTATTGTTATCCTCATTACTATTATTATTATCGCTATGACTGTTATTATTATCCTTATTCTATTATTACTATCCCTATTACTCTTGTCTTTATCCTTATAACTATTATTATTATCCTTATTACTATTATTATTATCGCTATAACTATTATTATTATCGCTATGAATGTTATTATTATACTTATTCTATTATTACTATCCCTATTACTCTTGTCTTTATCCTTATAACTATTATTGTTATGCTTATTACTATTATTATTAGCACTAAAACTATTATTATTATCCTTACTACTATTATTATTATCGCTATGACTGTTATTATTATCCTTATTCTATTATTACTATCCCTATTACTCTTCGCTTTATCCTTATTACTATTATTATTATCCTTATAACTATTATTATTAGCACTATAGCTATTATTATTATCCTTATTACTATTATTATCGCTATGACTGTTATTATTATCCTTACTCTACTATTACTATCCCTATTACTCTTGTCTCTATCCTTATAACTATTATTATTATCCTTATTACTATTATTATTATCGCTATAACTATTATTATTATCGCTATGACTGTTATCATTATCCTTATTCTATTATTATTATCGCTATATCTATTATTATTATACTTACTACTATTATTATCATCGCTATGACTGTTATTATTATCCTTATTCTATTATTACTATCCCTATTACTCCTGTCTCTATCCTTATAACTATTATTATTATGCTTATTACTATTATTATTAGCACTTTAACTATTACTATTATCCTTATTGCTATTAATATTATCGCTATATCTATTATTATTATCCTTACTACTATTATTATCATCGCTATGACTGTTATTATTATCCTTATTCTATTATTACTATCCCTATCACTCTTCTCTTTATCCTTATAACTAATTATTATTATCCATATAACTATTATTATTATCCTTATTACTATTATTATTATCGCTATGACCGTTATTATTATACTTATTCTATTATTACTATCCCTATTACTCTTGTCTTTATCCTGATAATTATTATTATTTCCCATATTACAATTATTATTATCGCTATGACTGTTATTATTATCCTTATTCTATTATTACTATCCCTATTACTCCTGTCTCTATCCTTATAACTATTATTATTAGCACTATAACTATTATTATTATCCTTATTGCTATTATTATTATCGCTATGACTGTTATTATTATACTTATTCTATTATTACTATCTCTATTACTCTTGTCTTTATCCTTATAACTATTATTATTATCCTTATTACTATTATTATTATCGCTATAACTATTATTAGTATCGCTATGACTGTTATTATTATCCTTATTCTATTATTATTTCCCTTATTACTATTATTATTATCTCTATAACTATTATTGTTATCCTCATTACTATTATTATTATCGCTATGACTGTTATTATTATCCTTATTCTATTATTACTATCCCTATTACTCTTGTCTTTATCCTTATAACTATTATTATTATCCTTATTACTATTATTATTATCGCTATAACTATTATTATTATCGCTATGAATGTTATTATTATACTTATTCTATTATTACTATCCCTATTACTCTTGTCTTTATCCTTATAACTATTATTGTTATGCTTATTACTATTATTATTAGCACTAAAACTATTATTATTATCCTTACTACTATTATTATTATCGCTATGACTGTTATTATTATCCTTATTCTATTATTACTATCCCTATTACTCTTCTCTTTATCCTTATTACTATTATTATTATCGTTATAACTATTATTATTATTCTTATTACTATTATTATTAGCACTAAAACTATTATTATTATCCTTACTACTATTATTATTATCGCTATGACTGTTATTATTATCCTTATTCTATTATTACTATCCCTATTACTCTTCTCTTTATCCTTATTACTATTATTATTATCGTTATAACTATTATTATTATTCTTATTACTATTATTATTAGCACTAAAACTATTATTATTATCCTTACTACTATTATTATTATCGCTATGACTGTTATTATTATCCTTATTCTATTATTACTATCCCTATTACTCTTCTTTTTATCCTTATTACTATTATTATTATCCTTATAACTATTATTATTATCCTTATTACTATTATTATTATCGCTATGACTGTTATTATTATACTTATTCTATTATTACTATCCCTATTACTCTTGTCTTTATCCTGATAATTATTATTATTTCCCTTATTGCAATTATTATTATCGCTATAACTGTTATTATTATCCTTATTACTAGTATTATTATCCCTATAACTATTATTGTTATCGTCATTACTATTATTATTATCGCTATGACTGTTATTATTATACTTATTCTATTATTACTATCCCTATTACTCTTGTCTCTATCCTTATAACTTTTATTATTATGCTTATTACTATTATTATTATCGCTATAACTATTATTATTATCCTTACTACGATTATTATTATCGCTATGACTGTTATTATTATCCTTATTCTATTATTACTATCCCTATTACTCTTGCCTTTATCCTTATAACTATTATTATTATCGCTATAACTGTTATTATTATCATTAATACTATTATTATTATCGCTATACCTGTTATTATTATCCTTATTGCTATTATTATTATCGCTATGACTGTTATTATTATACTTATTCTATTATTACTATCCCTATTACTCTTGTCTTTATCCTTATAACTATTATTATTATCCTTATTACTATTATTATTATCGCTATAACTATTATTATTATCGCTATGACTGTTATTATTATCCCTATTCTATTATTACTATCCCTATTACTCTTCTCTTTATCCTTATAACTATTATTATTATCCTTATAACTATTATCATTATCCTAATTACTATTATTATTATCGCTATGACTGTTATTATTATACTTATTCTATTATTACTATCCCTATTACTCTTGTCTCTATCCTTATAACTTTTATTATTATGCTTATTACTATTATTATTAATCCTTATTACTATTATTATTATCGCTATAACTGTTATTATTATCCTTATTACTAGTATTATTATCCCTATAACTATTATTGTTATCCTCATTACTATTATTATTATCGCTATGACTGTTATTATTATCCTTATTCTATTATTACTATCCCTATTACTCTTGTCTTTATCCTTATAACTATTATTATTATCCTTATTACTATTATTATTATCGCTATAACTATTATTATTATCGCTATGAATGTTATTATTATACTTATTCTATTATTACTATCCCTATTACTCTTGTCTTTATCCTTGTAACTATTATTGTTATGCTTATTACTATTATTATTAGCACTAAAACTATTATTATTATCCTTACTACGATTATTATTATCGCTATGACTGTTATTATTATCCTTATTCTATTATTACTATCCCTATTACTCTTGTCTTTATCCTTATAACTATTATTATTATCGCTAATAACTGTTATTATTATTCATATTACTATTATTATTATCACTATAACTGTTATTATTATCCTTATAACTATTATTATTATCGCTATAACTATTATTAGTATCGCTATGACTGTTATTATTATCCTTATTCTATTATTATTTCCCTTATTACTATTATTATTATCCTTACTACGAATATTATTATCGCTATGACTGTTATTATTATCGTTATTCTATTATTACTATCCCTATTACTCTTGTCTTTATCCTTATAACTATTATTATTTCCCTTATTACTATTATTATTATCATTATAACTGTTATTATTATCCTTATTACTAGTATTATTATCTCTATAACTATTATTGTTATCCTCATTACTATTATTATTATCGCTATGACTGTTATTATTTTCCTTATTCTATTATTACTATCCCTATTACTCTTGTCTTTATCCTTATAACTATTATTATTATCCTTATTACTATTATTATTATCGCTATAACTATTGTTATTGTTCTTGTTACTATTTTTATTATCCCTATTCCTCTTGTCTTTCTCCTTATAACTATTATTATTATCGCTATAACTGTTATTATTATCCTTAATACTATTATTATTATCGCTATAACTGGTATTATTATTCGTGATACTATTATTACTGTCCGTATTACTCTTGCCTTTATCCTTAATACTATTATTATTATCGCTATAACTGTTATTATTATTCTTGTTACTATTATTATTATCCCTATTCCTCTTGTCTTTCTCCTTATAACTATTATTATTATCGCTATAACAGTTATTATTATCCTTATTACTATTATTATCGCTATGACTGTTATTATTATCCTTACTCTACTATTACTATCCCTATTACTCTTGTCTCTATCCTTATAACTATTATTATTATCCTTATTACTATTATTATTATCGCTATAACTATTATTATTATCGCTATGACTGTTATCATTATCCTTATTCTATTATTACTATCCCTATTACTCTTGTCTTTATCCTGATAATTATTATTATTCCCCATATTACAATTATTATTATCGCTATGACTGTTATTATTATCCTTATTCTATTATTACTATCCCTATTACTCCTGTCTCTATCCTTATAACTATTATTATTTCCCTTATTACTATTATTATTATCATTATAACTGTTATTATTATACTTATTACTAGTATTATTATCTGTATAACTATTATTGTTATCCTCATTACTATTATTATTATCGCTATGACTGTTATTATTATACTTATTCTATTATTACTATCCCTATTACTCTTGTCTCTATCCTTATAACTTTTATTATTATGCTTATTACTATTATTATTAATCCTTATTACTATTATTATTATCGCTATAACTGTTATTATTATTGTTATTACTATTATTATTGTCGCTATAACTGTTATTATTATCCTTATTCTATTGTTACTCTCCGTATTACTCTTCTCTTTATCCTTATAACTATTATTGTTATCCTTATAACTATTATTATTATCCTTATTACTATTATTATTATCTCTATGACTGTTATTATTATACTTATTCTATTATTACTATCCCTATTACTCTTGTCTTTATCCTTATAACTATTATTATTTCCCTTATTACTATTATTATTATCATTATAAATGTTATTATTATCCTTATTACTAGTATTATTATCTCTATAACTATTATTGTTATCCTCATTACTATTATTATTATCGCTATGACTGTTATTATTATCCTTATTCTATTATTACTATCCCTATTACTCTTGTCTTTATCCTTATAACTATTATTATTATCCTTATTACTATTATTATTATCGCTATAACTATTATTATTATCGCTATGAATGTTATTATTATACTTATTCTATTATTACTATCCCTATTACTCTTGTCTTTATCCTTATAACTATTATTGTTATGCTTATTACTATTATTATTAGCACTAAAACTATTATTATTATCCTTACTACTATTATTATTATCGCTATGACTGTTATTATTATCCTTATTCTATTATTACTATCCCTATTACTCTTCTCTTTATCCTTATTACTATTATTATTATCCTTATAACTATTATTATTATTCTTATTACTATTATTATTAGCACTAAAACTATTATTATTATCCTTACTACTATTATTATTATCGCTATGACTGTTATTATTATCCTTATTCTATTATTACTATCCCTATTACTCTTCTTTTTATCCTTATTACTATTATTATTATCCTTATAACTATTATCATTATCCTAATTACTATTATTATTATCGCTATGACTGTTATTATTATACTTATTCTATTATTACTATCCCTATTACTCTTGTCTCTATCCTTATAACTTTTATTATTATGCTTATTACTATTATTATTAATCCTTATTACTATTATTATTATCGCTATAACTGTTATTATTATTGTTATTACTATTATTATTGTCGCTATAACTGTTATTATTATCCTTATTCTATTGTTACTCTCCGTGTTACTCTTCTCTTTATCCTTATAACTATTATTGTTATCCTTATAACTATTATTATTATCCTTATTACTATTATTATTATCTCTATGACTGTTATTATTATACTTATTCTATTATTACTATCCCTATTACTCTTGTCCTTATCCTTATAACTATTATTATTTCCCTTATTACTATTATTATTATCATTATAACTGTGATTATTATCCTTATTACTAGTATTATTATCTCTATAACTATTATTGTTATCCTCATTACTATTATTATTATCGCTATGACTGTTATTATTATCCTTATTCTATTATTACTATCCCTATTACTCTTGTCTTTATCCTTATAACTATTATTATTATCCTTATAACTATTATTATTATCCTTATTACTATTATTATTATCGCTATAACTATTATTATTATCGCTATGAATGTTATTATTATACTTATTCTATTATTACTATCCCTATTACTCTTGTCTTTATCCTTATAACTATTATTGTTATGCTTATTACTATTATTATTAGCACTAAAACTATTATTATTATCCTTACTACTATTATTATTATCGCTATGACTGTTATTATTACCCTTATTCTATTATTACTATCCCTATTACTCTTCGCTTTATCCTTATTACTATTATTATTATCCTTATAACTATTATTATTAGCACTATAGCTATTATTATTATCCTTATTACTATTATTATCGCTATGACTGTTATTATTATCCTTACTCTACTATTACTATCCCTATTACTCTTGTCTCTATCCTTATAACTATTATTATTATCCTTATTACTATTATTATTATCGCTATAACTATTATTATTATCGCTATGACTGTTATCATTATCCTTATTCTATTATTATTATCGCTATATCTATTATTATTATACTTACTACTATTATTATCATCGCTATGACTGTAATTATTATCCTTATTCTATTATTACTATCCCTATTACTCCTGTCTCTATCCTTATAACTATTATTATTATGCTTATTACTATTATTATTAGCACTTTAACTATTACTATTATCCTTATTGCTATTAATATTATCGCTATATCTATTATTATTATCCTTACTACTATTATTATCATCGCTATGACTGTTATTATTATCCTTATTCTATTATTACTATCCCTATTACTCTTCTCTTTATCCTTATAACTATTATTATTATCCTTATTACTATTATTATTATCGCTATAACTATTATTATTATCGCTATGAATGTTATTATTATACTTATTCTATTATTACTATCCCTATTACTCTTGTCTTTATCCTTATAACTATTATTGTTATGCTTATTACTATTATTATTAGCACTAAAACTATTATTATTATCCTTACTACTATTATTATTATCGCTATGACTGTTATTATTATCCTTATTCTATTATTACTATCCCTATTACTCTTCGCTTTATCCTTATTACTATTATTATTATCCTTATAACTATTATTATTAGCACTATAGCTATTATTATTATCCTTATTACTATTATTATCGCTATGACTGTTATTATTATCCTTACTCTACTATTACTATCCCTATTACTCTTGTCTCTATCCTTATAACTATTATTATTATCCTTATTACTATTATTATTATCGCTATAACTATTATTATTATCGCTATGACTGTTATCATTATCCTTATTCTATTATTATTATCGCTATATCTATTATTATTATACTTACTACTATTATTATCATCGCTATGACTGTTATTATTATCCTTATTCTATTATTACTATCCCTATTACTCCTGTCTCTATCCTTATAACTATTATTATTATGCTTATTACTATTATTATTAGCACTTTAACTATTACTATTATCCTTATTGCTATTAATATTATCGCTATATCTATTATTATTATCCTTACTACTATTATTATTATCGCTATGACTGTTATCATTATCCTTATTCTATTATTATTATCGCTATATCTATTATTATTATACTTACTACTATTATTATCATCGCTATGACTGTAATTATTATCCTTATTCTATTATTACTATCCCTATTACTCCTGTCTCTATCCTTATAACTATTATTATTATGCTTATTACTATTATTATTAGCACTTTAACTATTACTATTATCCTTATTGCTATTAATATTATCGCTATATCTATTATTATTATCCTTACTACTATTATTATCATCGCTATGACTGTTATTATTATCCTTATTCTATTATTACTATCCCTATTACTCTTCTCTTTATCCTTATAACTAATTATTATTATCCATATAACTATTATTATTATCCTTATTACTATTATTATTATCGCTATGACCGTTATTATTATACTTATTCTATTATTACTATCCCTATTACTCTTGTCTTTATCCTGATAATTATTATTATTTCCCATATTACAATTATTATTATCGCTATGACTGTTATTATTATCCTTATTCTATTATTACTATCCCTATTACTCCTGTCTCTATCCTTATAACTATTATTATTAGCACTATAACTATTATTATTATCCTTATTGCTATTATTATTATCGCTATGACTGTTATTATTATACTTATTCTATTATTACTATCTCTATTACTCTTGTCTTTATCCTTATAACTATTATTATTATCCTTATTACTATTATTATTATCGCTATAACTATTATTAGTATCGCTATGACTGTTATTATTATCCTTATTCTATTATTATTTCCCTTATTACTATTATTATTATCTCTATAACTATTATTGTTATCCTCATTACTATTATTATTATCGCTATGACTGTTATTATTATCCTTATTCTATTATTACTATCCCTATTACTCTTGTCTTTATCCTTATAACTATTATTATTATCCTTATTACTATTATTATTATCGCTATGAATGTTATTATTATACTTATTCTATTATTACTATCCCTATTACTCTTGTCTTTATCCTTATAACTATTATTGTTATGCTTATTACTATTATTATTAGCACTAAAACTATTATTGTTATCCTTACTACTATTATTATTATCGCTATGACTGTTATTATTATCCTTATTCTATTATTACTATCCCTATTACTCTTCACTTTATCCTTATTACTATTATTATTATCCTTATAACTATTATTATTATTCTTATTACTATTATTATTAGCACTAAAACTATTATTATTATCCTTACTACTATTATTATTATCGCTATGACTGTTATTATTATCCTTATTCTATTATTACTATCCCTATTACTCTTCTTTTTATCCTTATTACTATTATTATTATCCTTATAACTATTATCATTATCCTAATTACTATTATTATTATCGCTATGACTGTTATTATTATACTTATTCTATTATTACTATCCCTATTACTCTTGTCTCTATCCTTATAACTTTTATTATTATGCTTATTACTATTATTATTAATCCTTATTACTATTATTATTATCGCTATAACTGTTATTATTATTGTTATTACTATTATTATTGTCGCTATAACTGTTATTATTATCCTTATTCTATTGTTACTCTCCGTATTACTCTTCTCTTTATCCTTATAACTATTATTGTTATCCTTATAACTATTATTATTATCCTTATTACTATTATTATTATCTCTATGACTGTTATTATTATACTTATTCTATTATTACTATCCCTATTACTCTTGTCTTTATCCTTATAACTATTATTATTTCCCTTATTACTATTATTATTATCATTATAACTGTTATTATTATCCTTATTACTAGTATTATTATCTCTATAACTATTATTGTTATCCTCATTACTATTATTATTATCGCTATGACTGTTATTATTATCCTTATTCTATTATTACTATCCCTATTACTCTTGTCTTTATCCTTATAACTATTATTATTATCCTTATTACTATTATTATTATCGCTATAACTATTATTATTATCGCTATGAATGTTATTATTATACTTATTCTATTATTACTATCCCTATTACTCTTGTCTTTATCCTTATAACTATTATTGTTATGCTTATTACTATTATTATTAGCACTAAAACTATTATTATTATCCTTACTACTATTATTATTATCGCTATGACTGTTATTATTATCCTTATTCTATTATTACTATCCCTATTACTCTTCGCTTTATCCTTATTACTATTATTATTATCCTTATAACTATTATTATTAGCACTATAGCTATTATTATTATCCTTATTACTATTATTATCGCTATGACTGTTATTATTATCCTTACTCTACTATTACTATCCCTATTACTCTTGTCTCTATCCTTATAACTATTATTATTATCCTTATTACTATTATTATTATCGCTATAACTATTATTATTATCGCTATGACTGTTATCATTATCCTTATTCTATTATTATTATCGCTATATCTATTATTATTATACTTACTACTATTATTATCATCGCTATGACTGTTATTATTATCCTTATTCTATTATTACTATCCCTATTACTCCTGTCTCTATCCTTATAACTATTATTATTATGCTTATTACTATTATTATTAGCACTTTAACTATTACTATTATCCTTATTGCTATTAATATTATCGCTATATCTATTATTATTATCCTTACTACTATTATTATCATCGCTATGACTGTTATTATTATCCTTATTCTATTATTACTATCCCTATTACTCTTCTCTTTATCCTTATAACTAATTATTATTATCCATATAACTATTATTATTATCCTTATTACTATTATTATTATCGCTATGACCGTTATTATTATACTTATTCTATTATTACTATCCCTATTACTCTTGTCTTTATCCTGATAATTATTATTATTTCCCATATTACAATTATTGTTATCGCTATGACTGTTATTATTATCCTTATTCTATTATTACTATCCCTATTACTCCTGTCTCTATCCTTATAACTATTATTATTAGCACTATAACTATTATTATTATCCTTATTGCTATTATTATTATCGCTATGACTGTTATTATTATACTTATTCTATTATTACTATCTCTATTACTCTTGTCTTTATCCTTATAACTATTATTATTATCCTTATTACTATTATTATTATCGCTATAACTATTATTAGTATCGCTATGACTGTTATTATTATCCTTATTCTATTATTATTTCCCTTATTAATATTATTATTATCGCTATAACTATTATTATTATCCTTATTACTATTATTATCGCTATGACTGTTATTATTATCCTTATTCTATTATTACTATCCCTATTACTCTTCTCTTTATCCTTATAACTATTATTATTATCCTTATAACTATTATCATTATCCTAATTACTATTATTATTATCGCTATGACTGTTATTATTATACTTATTCTATTATTACTATCCCTATTACTCTTGTCTCTATCCTTATAACTTTTATTATTATGCTTATTACTATTATTATTAATCCTTATTACTATTAATATTATCGCTATAACTGTTATTATTATTGTTATTACTATTATTATTGTCGCTATAACTGTTATTATTATCCTTATTCTATTGTTACTCTCCGTATTACTCTTCTCTTTATCCTTATAACTATTATTGTTATCCTTATAACTATTATTATTATCCTTATTACTATTATTATTATCTCTATGACTGTTATTATTATACTTATTCTATTATTACTATCCCTATTACTCTTGTCTTTATCCTTATAACTATTATTATTTCCCTTATTACTATTATTATTATCATTATAACTGTTATTATTATCCTTATTACTAGTATTATTATCTCTATAACTATTATTGTTATCCTCATTACTATTATTATTATCGCTATGACTGTTATTATTATCCTTATTCTATTATTACTATCCCTATTACTCTTGTCTTTATCCTTATAACTATTATTATTATCCTTATTACTATTATTATTATCGCTATAACTATTATTATTATCGCTATGAATGTTATTATTATACTTATTCTATTATTACTATCCCTATTACTCTTGTCTTTATCCTTATAACTATTATTGTTATGCTTATTACTATTATTATTAGCACTAAAACTATTATTATTATCCTTACTACTATTATTATTATCGCTATGACTGTTATTATTACCCTTATTCTATTATTACTATCCCTATTACTCTTCGCTTTATCCTTATTACTATTATTATTATCCTTATAACTATTATTATTAGCACTATAGCTATTATTATTATCCTTATTACTATTATTATCGCTATGACTGTTATTATTATCCTTACTCTACTATTACTATCCCTATTACTCTTGTCTCTATCCTTATAACTATTATTATTATCCTTATTACTATTATTATTATCGCTATAACTATTATTATTATCGCTATGACTGTTATCATTATCCTTATTCTATTATTATTATCGCTATATCTATTATTATTATACTTACTACTATTATTATCATCGCTATGACTGTAATTATTATCCTTATTCTATTATTACTATCCCTATTACTCCTGTCTCTATCCTTATAACTATTATTATTATGCTTATTACTATTATTATTAGCACTTTAACTATTACTATTATCCTTATTGCTATTAATATTATCGCTATATCTATTATTATTATCCTTACTACTATTATTATCATCGCTATGACTGTTATTATTATCCTTATTCTATTATTACTATCCCTATTACTCTTCTCTTTATCCTTATAACTAATTATTATTATCCATATAACTATTATTATTATCCTTATTACTATTATTATTATCGCTATGACCGTTATTATTATACTTATTCTATTATTACTATCCCTATTACTCTTGTCTTTATCCTGATAATTATTATTATTTCCCATATTACAATTATTATTATCGCTATGACTGTTATTATTATCCTTATTCTATTATTACTATCCCTATTACTCCTGTCTCTATCCTTATAACTATTATTATTAGCACTATAACTATTATTATTATCCTTATTGCTATTATTATTATCGCTATGACTGTTATTATTATACTTATTCTATTATTACTATCTCTATTACTCTTGTCTTTATCCTTATAACTATTATTATTATCCTTATTACTATTATTATTATCGCTATAACTATTATTAGTATCGCTATGACTGTTATTATTATCCTTATTCTATTATTATTTCCCTTATTACTATTATTATTATCTCTATAACTATTATTGTTATCCTCATTACTATTATTATTATCGCTATGACTGTTATTATTATCCTTATTCTATTATTACTATCCCTATTACTCTTGTCTTTATCCTTATAACTATTATTATTATCCTTATTACTATTATTATTATCGCTATAACTATTATTATTATCGCTATGAATGTTATTATTATACTTATTCTATTATTACTATCCCTATTACTCTTGTCTTTATCCTTATAACTATTATTGTTATGCTTATTACTATTATTATTAGCACTAAAACTATTATTATTATCCTTACTACTATTATTATTATCGCTATGACTGTTATTATTATCCTTATTCTATTATTACTATCCCTATTACTCTTCTCTTTATCCTTATTACTATTATTATTATCCTTATAACTATTATTATTATTCTTATTACTATTATTATTAGCACTAAAACTATTATTATTATCCTTACTACTATTATTATTATCGCTATGACTGTTATTATTATCCTTATTCTATTATTACTATCCCTATTACTCTTCTTTTTATCCTTATTACTATTATTATTATCCTTATAACTATTATCATTATCCTAATTACTATTATTATTATCGCTATGACTGTTATTATTATACTTATTCTATTATTACTATCCCTATTACTCTTGTCTCTATCCTTATAACTTTTATTATTATGCTTATTACTATTATTATTAATCCTTATTACTATTATTATTATCGCTATAACTGTTATTATTATTGTTATTACTATTATTATTGTCGCTATAACTGTTATTATTATCCTTATTCTATTGTTACTCTCCGTATTACTCTTCTCTTTATCCTTATAACTATTATTGTTATCCTTATAACTATTATTATTATCCTTATTACTATTATTATTATCTCTATGACTGTTATTATTATACTTATTCTATTATTACTATCCCTATTACTCTTGTCTTTATCCTTATAACTATTATTATTTCCCTTATTACTATTATTATTATCATTATAACTGTTATTATTATCCTTATTACTAGTATTATTATCTCTATAACTATTATTGTTATCCTCATTACTATTATTATTATCGCTATGACTGTTATTATTATCCTTATTCTATTATTACTATCCCTATTACTCTTGTCTTTATCCTTATAACTATTATTATTATCCTTATTACTATTATTATTATCGCTATAACTATTATTATTATCGCTATGAATGTTATTATTATACTTATTCTATTATTACTATCCCTATTACTCTTGTCTTTATCCTTATAACTATTATTGTTATGCTTATTACTATTATTATTAGCACTAAAACTATTATTATTATCCTTACTACTATTATTATTATCGCTATGACTGTTATTATTATCCTTATTCTATTATTACTATCCCTATTACTCTTCGCTTTATCCTTATTACTATTATTATTATCCTTATAACTATTATTATTAGCACTATAGCTATTATTATTATCCTTATTACTATTATTATCGCTATGACTGTTATTATTATCCTTACTCTACTATTACTATCCCTATTACTCTTGTCTCTATCCTTATAACTATTATTATTATCCTTATTACTATTATTATTATCGCTATAACTATTATTATTATCGCTATGACTGTTATCATTATCCTTATTCTATTATTATTATCGCTATATCTATTATTATTATACTTACTACTATTATTATCATCGCTATGACTGTTATTATTATCCTTATTCTATTATTACTATCCCTATTACTCCTGTCTCTATCCTTATAACTATTATTATTATGCTTATTACTATTATTATTAGCACTTTAACTATTACTATTATCCTTATTGCTATTATTATTATCGCTATATCTATTATTATTATCCTTACTACTATTATTATCATCGCTATGACTGTTATTATTATCCTTATTCTATTATTACTATCCCTATTACTCTTCTCTTTATCCTTATAACTAATTATTATTATCCATATAACTATTATTATTATCCTTATTACTATTATTATTATCGCTATGACCGTTATTATTATACTTATTCTATTATTACTATCCCTATTAGTCTTGTCTTTATCCTTATAACTATGATTATCACTATAACTATTATTATTATCGCTATGACTGTTATTATTATCCTTATTGTATTATTAATATCCCTATTACTCTTGTCTTTATCCTTACAACTATTATTATTATGCTTATTACTATTATTATTATCGCTATAACTGTTATTATTATCCTTACTACTATTATTATTATCCTTATTACTATTATTATTATCGCTATGACTGTTATTATTATACTTATTCTATTATTACTATTCCTATTACTCTTGTCTTTATCCTTATAACTATTATTATTATCCTTATTACTATTATTATTAGCACTATAGCTATTATTATTATCCTTATTACTATTATTATCGCTATGACTGTTATTATTATACTTATTCTATTATTACTATCCCTATTACTCTTGTCTTTATCCTTATAACTATTATTATTTCCCTTATTACTATTATTATTATCATTATAACTGTTATTATTATCCTTATTACTAGTATTATTATCTCTATAACTATTATTGTTATCCTCATTACTATTATTATTATCGCTATAACTATTATTATTATCCTTATTACTATTATTATCGCTATGACTGTTATTATTATACTTATTCTATTATTACTATCCCTATTACTCTTGTCTTTATCCTTATAACTATTATTATTTCCCTTATTACTATTATTATTATCATTATAACTGTTATTATTATCCTTATTACTAGTATTATTATCTGTATAACTATTATTGTTATCCTCATTACTATTATTATTATCGCTATGACTGTTATTATTATCCCTATTCCATTATTACTATCCCTATTACTCTTCTCTTTATCCTTATAACTATTATTATTATCGCTATAACTGTTATTATTATCCTTAATACTATTATTATTATCGCTATAACTGGTATTATTATTCTTGTTACTATTATTACTGTCCGTATTACTCTTGCCTTTATCCTTAATACTATTATTATTATCGCTATAACTGTTATTATTATTCTTGTTACTATTATTATTATCCCTATTCCTCTTGTCTTTCTCCTTATAACTATTATTATTATCGCTATAACTGTTATTATTATCCTTAATACTATTATTATTATCGCTATAACTGTTATTATTATTCTTATTACTATTATTATTATCGCTATAACTATTATTAGTATCGCTATGACTGTTATTATTATCCTTATTCTATTATTATTTCCCTTATTACTATTATTATTATCCTTACTACGAATATTATTATCGCTATGACTGTTATTATTATCGTTATTCTATTATTACTATCCCTATTACTCTTGTCTTTATCCTTATAACTATTATTATTTCCCTTATTACTATTATTATTATCATTATAACTGTTATTATTATCCTTATTACTAGTATTATTATCTCTATAACTATTATTGTTATCCTCATTACTATTATTATTATCGCTATGACTGTTATTATTTTCCTTATTCTATTATTACTATCCCTATTACTCTTGTCTTTATCCTTATAACTATTATTATTATCCTTATTACTATTATTATTATCGCTATAACTATTATTATTATCGCTATGACTGTTATTATTATCCCTATTCTATTATTACTATCCCTTTTACTCTTCTCTTTATCCTTATAACTATTATTATTTTCCTTATAACTATTATCATTATCCTAATTACTATTATTATTATCGCTATGACTGTTATTATTATACTTATTCTATTATTACTATCCCTATTACTCTTGTCTCTATCCTTATAACTTTTATTATTATGCTTATTACTATTATTATTAATCCTTATTACTATTATTATTATCGCTATAACTGTTATTATTATTGTTATTACTATTATTATTGTCGCTATAACTGTTATTATTATCCTTATTCTATTGTTACTCTCCGTATTACTCTTCTCTTTATCCTTATAACTATTATTGTTATCCTTATAACTATTATTATTATCCTTATTACTATTATTATTATCTCTATGACTGTTATTATTATACTTATTCTATTATTACTATCCCTATTACTCTTGTCTTTATCCTTATAACTATTATTATTTCCCTTATTACTATTATTATTATCATTATAACTGTTATTATTATCCTTATTACTAGTATTATTATCTCTATAACTATTATTGTTATCCTCATTACTATTATTATTATCGCTATGACTGTTATTATTATCCTTATTCTATTATTACTATCCCTATTACTCTTGTCTTTATCCTTATAACTATTATTATTATCCTTATTACTATTATTATTATCGCTATAACTATTATTATTATCGCTATGAATGTTATTATTATACTTATTCTATTATTACTATCCCTATTACTCTTGTCTTTATCCTTATAACTATTATTGTTATGCTTATTACTATTATTATTAGCACTAAAACTATTATTATTATCCTTACTACGATTATTATTATCGCTATGACTGTTATTATTATCCTTATTCTATTATTACTATCCCTATTACTCTTGTCTTTATCCTTATAACTATTATTATTTCCCTTATTACTATTATTATTATCATTATAACTGTTATGATTATCCTTATTACTATTATTATTATCGCTATAACTATTATTATTATCGCTATGACTGTTATTATTATCCCTATTCTATTATTACTATCCCTATTACTCTTCTCTTTATCCTTATAACTATTATTATTATCCTTATAACTATTATCATTATCCTAATTACTATTATTATTATCGCTATGACTGTTATTATTATACTTATTCTATTATTACTATCCCTATTACTCTTGTCTCTATCCTTATAACTTTTATTATTATGCTTATTACTATTATTATTAATCCTTATTACTATTATTATTATCGCTATAACTGTTATTATTATTGTTATTACTATTATTATTGTCGCTATAACTGTTATTATTATCCTTATTCTATTGTTACTCTCCGTATTACTCTTCTCTTTATCCTTATAACTAATATTGTTATCCTTATAACTATTATTATTATCCTTATTACTATTATTATTATCTCTATGACTGTTATTATTATACTTATTCTATTATTACTATCCCTATTACTCTTGTCTTTATCCTTGTAACTATTATTATTTCCCTTATTACTATTATTATTATCATTATAACTGTTATTATTATCCTTATTACTAGTATTATTATCTCTATAACTATTATTGTTATCCTCATTACTATTATTATTATCGCTATGACTGTTATTATTATTCTTGTTACTATTATTATTATCCCTATTCCTCTTGTCTTTCTCCTTATAACTATTATTATTATCCTTATTATTATTATTATTATCGCCATAACTATTGTTATTGTTCTTGTTACTATTTTTATTATCCCTATTCCTCTTGTCTTTCTCCTTATAACTATTATTATTATCGCTATAACTGTTATTATTATCCTTAATACTATTATTATTATCGCTATAACTGGTATTATTATTCTTGATACTATTATTACTGTCCGTATTACTCTTGCCTTTATCCTTAATACTATTATTATTATCGCTATAACTGTTATTATTATTCTTGTTACTATTATTATTATCCCTATTCCTCTTGTCTTTCTCCTTATAACTATTATTATTATCGCTATAACAGTTATTATTATCCTTAATACTATTATTATTATCGCTATAACTGTTATTATTATTCTTATTACTATTATTATTATCGCTATAACTATTATTAGTATCGCTATGACTGTTATTATTATCCTTATTCTATTATTATTTCCCTTATTACTATTATTATTATCCTTACTACGAATATTATTATCGCTATGACTGTTATTATTATCGTTATTCTATTATTACTATCCCTATTACTCTTGTCTTTATCCTTATAACTATTATTATTTCCCTTATTACTATTATTATTATCATTATAACTGTTATTATTATCCTTATTACTAGTATTATTATCTCTATAACTATTATTGTTATCCTCATTACTATTATTATTATCGCTATGACTGTTATTATTTTCCTTATTCTATTATTACTATCCCTATTACTCTTGTCTTTATCCTTATAACTATTATTATTATCCTTATTACTATTATTATTATCGCTATAACTATTATTATTATCGCTATGACTGTTATTATTATCCCTATTCTATTATTACTATCCCTATTACTCTTCTCTTTATCCTTATAACTATTATTATTATCCTTATAACTATTATCATTATCCTAATTACTATTATTATTATCGCTATGACTGTTATTATTATACTTATTCTATTATTACTATCCCTATTACTCTTGTCTCTATCCTTATAACTTTTATTATTATGCTTATTACTATTATTATTAATCCTTATTACTATTATTATTATCGCTATAACTGTTATTATTATCCTTATTACTAGTATTATTATCCCTATAACTATTATTGTTATCCTCATTACTATTATTATTATCGCTATGACTGTTATTATTATCCTTATTCTATTATTACTATCCCTATTACTCTTGTCTTTATCCTTATAACTATTATTATTATCCTTATTACTATTATTATTATCGCTATAACTATTATTATTATCGCTATGAATGTTATTATTATACTTATTCTATTATTACTATCCCTATTACTCTTGTCTTTATCCTTATAACTATTATTGTTATGCTTATTACTATTATTATTAGCACTAAAACTATTATTATTATCCTTACTACGATTATTATTATCGCTATGACTGTTATTATTATCGTTATTCTATTATTACTATCCCTATTACTCTTGTCTTTATCCTTATAACTATTATTATTTCCCTTATTACTATTATTATTATCATTATAACTGTTATTATTATCCTTATTACTAGTATTATTATCTCTATAACTATTATTGTTATCCTCATTACTATTATTATTATCGCTATGACTGTTATTATTTTCCTTATTCTATTATTACTATCCCTATTACTCTTGTCTTTATCCTTATAACTATTATTATTATCCTTATTACTATTATTATTATCGCTATAACTATTGTTATTGTTCTTGTTACTATTTTTATTATCCCTATTCCTCTTGTCTTTCTCCTTATAACTATTATTATTATCGCTATAACTGTTATTATTATCCTTAATACTATTATTATTATCGCTATAACTGGTATTATTATTCTTGATACTATTATTACTGTCCGTATTACACTTGCCTTTATCCTTAATACTATTATTATTATCGCTATAACTGTTATTATTATTCTTGTTACTATTATTATTATCCCTATTCCTCTTGTCTTTCTCCTTATAACTATTATTATTATCGCTATAACAGTTATTATTATCCTTATTACTATTATTATCGCTATGACTGTTATTATTATCCTTACTCTACTATTACTATCCCTATTACTCTTGTCTCTATCCTTATAACTATTATTATTATCCTTATTACTATTATTATTATCGCTATAACTATTATTATTATCGCTATGACTGTTATCATTATCCTTATTCTATTATTACTATCCCTATTACTCTTGTCTTTATCCTGATAATTATTATTATTTCCCATATTACAATTATTATTATCGCTATGACTGTTATTATTATCCTTATTCTATTATTACTATCCCTATTACTCCTGTCTCTATCCTTATAACTATTATTATTTCCCTTATTACTATTATTATTATCATTATAACTGTTATTATTATCCTTATTACTAGTATTATTATCTGTATAACTATTATTGTTATCCTCATTACTATTATTATTATCGCTATGACTGTTATTATTATACTTATTCTATTATTACTATCCCTATTACTCTTGTCTCTATCCTTATAACTTTTATTATTATGCTTATTACTATTATTATTAATCCTTATTACTATTATTATTATCGCTATAACTGTTATTATTATTGTTATTACTATTATTATTGTCGCTATAACTGTTATTATTATCCTTATTCTATTGTTACTCTCCGTATTACTCTTCTCTTTATCCTTATAACTATTATTGTTATCCTTATAACTATTATTATTATCCTTATTACTATTATTATTATCTCTATGACTGTTATTATTACACTTATTCTATTATTACTATCCCTATTACTCTTGTCTTTATCCTTATAACTATTATTATTTCCCTTATTACTATTATTATTATCATTATAAATGTTATTATTATCCTTATTACTAGTATTATTATCTCTATAACTATTATTGTTATCCTCATTACTATTATTATTATCGCTATGACTGTTATTATTATCCTTATTCTATTATTACTATCCCTATTACTCTTGTCTTTATCCTTATAACTATTATTGTTATGCTTATTACTATTATTATTAGCACTAAAACTATTATTATTATCCTTACTACTATTATTATTATCGCTATGACTGTTATTATTATCCTTATTCTATTATTACTATCCCTATTACTCCTCTCTTTATCCTTATTACTATTGTTATTATCCTTATAACTATTATTATTATTCTTATTACTATTATTATTAGCACTAAAACTATTATTATTATCCTTACTACTATTATTATTATCGCTATGACTGTTATTATTATCCTTATTCTATTATTACTATCCCTATTACTCTTCTTTTTATCCTTATTACTATTATTATTATCCTTATAACTATTATCATTATCCTAATTACTATTATTATTATCGCTATGACTGTTATTATTATACTTATTCTATTATTACTATCCCTATTACTCTTGTCTCTATCCTTATAACTTTTATTATTATGCTTATTACTATTATTATTAATCCTTATTACTATTATTATTATCGCTATAACTGTTATTATTATTGTTATTACTATTATTATTGTCGCTATAACTGTTATTATTATCCTTATTCTATTGTTACTCTCCGTATTACTCTTCTCTTTATCCTTATAACTATTATTGTTATCCTTATAACTATTATTATTATCCTTATTACTATTATTATTATCTCTATGACTGTTATTATTATACTTATTCTATTATTACTATCCCTATTACTCTTGTCTTTATCCTTATAACTATTATTATTTCCCTTATTACTATTATTATTATCATTATAACTGTTATTATTATCCTTATTACTAGTATTATTATCTCTATAACTATTATTGTTATCCTCATTACTATTATTATTATCGCTATGACTTTTATTATTATCCTTATTCTATTATTACTATCCCTATTACTCTTGTCTTTATCCTTATAACTATTATTATTATCCTTATTACTATTATTATTATCGCTATAACTATTATTATTATCGCTATGACTGTTATCATTATCCTTATTCTATTATTACTATCCCTATTACTCTTGTCTTTATCCTGATAATTATTATTATTTCCCATATTACAATTATTATTATCGCTATGACTGTTATTATTATCCTTATTCTATTATTACTATCCCTATTACTCTTCTCTTTATCCTTATAACTAATTATTATTATCCATATAACTATTATTATTATCCTTATTACTATTATTATTATCGCTATGACCGTTATTATTATACTTATTCTATTATTACTATCCCTATTACTCTTGTCTTTATCCTGATAATTATTATTATTTCCCATATTACAATTATTATTATCGCTATGACTGTTATTATTATCCTTATTCTATTATTACTATCCCTATTACTCCTGTCTCTATCCTTATAACTATTATTATTAGCACTATAACTATTATTATTATCCTTATTGCTATTATTATTATCGCTATGACTGTTATTATTATACTTATTCTATTATTACTATCTCTATTACTCTTGTCTTTATCCTTATAACTATTATTATTATCCTTATTACTATTATTATTATCGCTATAACTATTATTAGTATCGCTATGACTGTTATTATTATCCTTATTCTATTATTATTTCCCTAATTACTATTATTATTATCTCTATAACTATTATTGTTATCCTCATTACTATTATTATTATCGCTATGACTGTTATTATTATCCTTATTCTATTATTACTATCCCTATTACTCTTGTCTTTATCCTTATAACTATTATTATTATCCTTATTACTATTATTATTATCGCTATAACTATTATTATTATCGCTATGAATGTTATTATTATACTTATTCTATTATTACTATCCCTATTACTCTTGTCTTTATCCTTATAACTATTATTGTTATGCTTATTACTATTATTATTAGCACTAAAACTATTATTATTATCCTTACTACTATTATTATTATCGCTATGACTGTTATTATTATCCTTATTCTATTATTACTATCCCTATTACTCTTCTCTTTATCCTTATTACTATTATTATTATCGTTATAACTATTATTATTATTCTTATTACTATTATTATTAGCACTAAAACTATTATTATTATCCTTACTACTATTATTATTATCGCTATGACTGTTATTATTATCCTTATTCTATTATTACTATCCCTATTACTCTTCTCTTTATCCTTATTACTATTATTATTATCGTTATAACTATTATTATTATTCTTATTACTATTATTATTAGCACTAAAACTATTATTATTATCCTTACTACTATTATTATTATCGCTATGACTGTTATTATTATCCTTATTCTATTATTACTATCCCTATTACTCTTCTTTTTATCCTTATTACTATTATTATTATCCTTATAACTATTATTATTATCCTTATTACTATTATTATTATCGCTATGACTGTTATTATTATACTTATTCTATTATTACTATCCCTATTACTCTTGTCTTTATCCTGATAATTATTATTATTTCCCTTATTGCAATTATTATTATCGCTATAACTGTTATTATTATCCTTATTACTAGTATTATTATCCCTATAACTATTATTGTTATCGTCATTACTATTATTATTATCGCTATGACTGTTATTATTATACTTATTCTATTATTACTATCCCTATTACTCTTGTCTCTATCCTTATAACTTTTATTATTATGCTTATTACTATTATTATTATCGCTATAACTATTATTATTATCCTTACTACGATTATTATTATCGCTATGACTGTTATTATTATCCTTATTCTATTATTACTATCCCTATTACTCTTGCCTTTATCCTTATAACTATTATTATTATCGCTATAACTGTTATTATTATCATTAATACTATTATTATTATCGCTATACCTGTTATTATTATCCTTATTGCTATTATTATTATCGCTATGACTGTTATTATTATACTTATTCTATTATTACTATCCCTATTACTCTTGTCTTTATCCTTATAACTATTATTATTATCCTTATTACTATTATTATTATCGCTATAACTATTATTATTATCGCTATGACTGTTATTATTATCCCTATTCTATTATTACTATCCCTATTACTCTTCTCTTTATCCTTATAACTATTATTATTATCCTTATAACTATTATCATTATCCTAATTACTATTATTATTATCGCTATGACTGTTATTATTATACTTATTCTATTATTACTATCCCTATTACTCTTGTCTCTATCCTTATAACTTTTATTATTATGCTTATTACTATTATTATTAATCCTTATTACTATTATTATTATCGCTATAACTGTTATTATTATCCTTATTACTAGTATTATTATCCCTATAACTATTATTGTTATCCTCATTACTATTATTATTATCGCTATGACTGTTATTATTATCCTTATTCTATTATTACTATCCCTATTACTCTTGTCTTTATCCTTATAACTATTATTATTATCCTTATTACTATTATTATTATCGCTATAACTATTATTATTATCGCTATGAATGTTATTATTATACTTATTCTATTATTACTATCCCTATTACTCTTGTCTTTATCCTTGTAACTATTATTGTTATGCTTATTACTATTATTATTAGCACTAAAACTATTATTATTATCCTTACTACGATTATTATTATCGCTATGACTGTTATTATTATCCTTATTCTATTATTACTATCCCTATTACTCTTGTCTTTATCCTTATAACTATTATTATTATCGCTAATAACTGTTATTATTATTCATATTACTATTATTATTATCACTATAACTGTTATTATTATCCTTATAACTATTATTATTATCGCTATAACTATTATTAGTATCGCTATGACTGTTATTATTATCCTTATTCTATTATTATTTCCCTTATTACTATTATTATTATCCTTACTACGAATATTATTATCGCTATGACTGTTATTATTATCGTTATTCTATTATTACTATCCCTATTACTCTTGTCTTTATCCTTATAACTATTATTATTTCCCTTATTACTATTATTATTATCATTATAACTGTTATTATTATCCTTATTACTAGTATTATTATCTCTATAACTATTATTGTTATCCTCATTACTATTATTATTATCGCTATGACTGTTATTATTTTCTTTATTCTATTATTACTATCCCTATTACTCTTGTCTTTATCCTTATAACTATTATTATTATCCTTATTACTATTATTATTATCGCTATAACTATTGTTATTGTTCTTGTTACTATTTTTATTATCCCTATTCCTCTTGTCTTTCTCCTTATAACTATTATTATTATCGCTATAACTGTTATTATTATCCTTAATACTATTATTATTATCGCTATAACTGGTATTATTATTCTTGATACTATTATTACTGTCCGTATTACTCTTGCCTTTATCCTTAATACTATTATTATTATCGCTATAACTGTTATTATTATTCTTGTTACTATTATTATTATCCCTATTCCTCTTGTCTTTCTCCTTATAACTATTATTATTATCGCTATAACAGTTATTATTATCCTTATTACTATTATTATCGCTATGACTGTTATTATTATCCTTACTCTACTATTACTATCCCTATTACTCTTGTCTCTATCCTTATAACTATTATTATTATCCTTATTACTATTATTATTATCGCTATAACTATTATTATTATCGCTATGACTGTTATCATTATCCTTATTCTATTATTACTATCCCTATTACTCTTGTCTTTATCCTGATAATTATTATTATTTCCCATATTACAATTATTATTATCGCTATGACTGTTATTATTATCCTTATTCTATTATTACTATCCCTATTACTCCTGTCTCTATCCTTATAACTATTATTATTTCCCTTATTACTATTATTATTATCATTATAACTGTTATTATTATCCTTATTACTAGTATTATTATCTGTATAACTATTATTGTTATCCTCATTACTATTATTATTATCGCTATGACTGTTATTATTATACTTATTCTATTATTACTATCCCTATTACTCTTGTCTCTATCCTTATAACTTTTATTATTATGCTTATTACTATTATTATTAATCCTTATTACTATTATTATTATCGCTATAACTGTTATTATTATTGTTATTACTATTATTATTGTCGCTATAACTGTTATTATTATCCTTATTCTATTGTTACTCTCCGTATTACTCTTCTCTTTATCCTTATAACTATTATTGTTATCCTTATAACTATTATTATTATCCTTATTACTATTATTATTATCTCTATGACTGTTATTATTATACTTATTCTATTATTACTATCCCTATTACTCTTGTCTTTATCCTTATAACTATTATTATTTCCCTTATTACTATTATTATTATCATTATAAATGTTATTATTATCCTTATTACTAGTATTATTATCTCTATAACTATTATTGTTATCCTCATTACTATTATTATTATCGCTATGACTGTTATTATTATCCTTATTCTATTATTACTATCCCTATTACTCTTGTCTTTATCCTTATAACTATTATTATTATCCTTATAACTATTATTATTATCCTTATTACTATTATTATTATCGCTATAACTATTATTATTATCGCTATGAATGTTATTATTATACTTATTCTATTATTACTATCCCTATTACTCTTCTCTTTATCCTTATAACTATTATTGTTATGCTTATTACTATTATTATTAGCACTAAAACTATTATTATTATCCTTACTACTATTATTATTATCGCTATGACTGTTATTATTACCCTTATTCTATTATTACTATCCCTATTACTCTTCGCTTTATCCTTATTACTATTATTATTATCCTTATAACTATTATTATTAGCACTATAGCTATTATTATTATCCTTATTACTATTATTATCGCTATGACTGTTATTATTATCCTTACTCTACTATTACTATCCCTATTACTCTTGTCTCTATCCTTATAACTATTATTATTATCCTTATTACTATTATTATTATCGCTATAACTATTATTATTATCGCTATGACTGTTATCATTATCCTTATTCTATTATTATTATCGCTATATCTATTATTATTATACTTACTACTATTATTATCATCGCTATGACTGTTATTATTATCCTTATTCTATTATTACTATCCCTATTACTCCTGTCTCTATCCTTATAACTATTATTATTATGCTTATTACTATTATTATTAGCACTTTAACTATTACTATTATCCTTATTGCTATTAATATTATCGCTATATCTATTATTATTATCCTTACTACTATTATTATCATCGCTATGACTGTTATTATTATCCTTATTCTATTATTACTATCCCTATTACTCTTCTCTTTATCCTTATAACTAATTATTATTATCCATATAACTATTATTATTATCCTTATTACTATTATTATTATCGCTATGACCGTTATTATTATACTTATTCTATTATTACTATCCCTATTACTCTTGTCTTTATCCTGATAATTATTATTATTTCCCATATTACAATTATTATTATCGCTATGACTGTTATTATTATCCTTATTCTATTATTACTATCCCTATTACTCCTGTCTCTATCCTTATAACTATTATTATTAGCACTATAACTATTATTATTATCCTTATTGCTATTATTATTATCGCTATGACTGTTATTATTATACTTATTCTATTATTACTATCTCTATTACTCTTGTCTTTATCCTTATAACTATTATTATTATCCTTATTACTATTATTATTATCGCTATAACTATTATTAGTATCGCTATGACTGTTATTATTATCCTTATTCTATTATTATTTCCCTTATTACTATTATTATTATCTCTATAACTATTATTGTTATCCTCATTACTATTATTATTATCGCTATGACTGTTATTATTATCCTTATTCTATTATTACTATCCCTATTACTCTTGTCTTTATCCTTATAACTATTATTATTATCCTTATTACTATTATTATTATCGCTATAACTATTATTATTATCGCTATGAATGTTATTATTATACTTATTCTATTATTACTATCCCTATTACTCTTGTCTTTATCCTTATAACTATTATTGTTATGCTTATTACTATTATTATTAGCACTAAAACTATTATTATTATCCTTACTACTATTATTATTATCGCTATGACTGTTATTATTATCCTTATTCTATTATTACTATCCCTATTACTCTTCTCTTTATCCTTATTACTATTATTATTATCCTTATAACTATTATTATTATTCTTATTACTATTATTATTAGCACTAAAACTATTATTATTATCCTTACTACTATTATTATTATCGCTATGACTGTTATTATTATCCTTATTCTATTATTACTATCCCTATTACTCTTCTTTTTATCCTTATTACTATTATTATTATCCTTATAACTATTATTATTATCCTTATTACTATTATTATTATCGCTATGACTGTTATTATTATACTTATTCTATTATTACTATCCCTATTACTCTTGTCTTTATCCTGATAATTATTATTATTTCCCTTATTGCAATTATTATTATCGCTATAACTGTTATTATTATCCTTATTACTAGTATTATTATCCCTATAACTATTATTGTTATCGTCATTACTATTATTATTATCGCTATGACTGTTATTATTATACCTATTCTATTATTACTATCCCTATTACTCTTGTCTCTATCCTTATAACTTTTATTATTATGCTTATTACTATTATTATTATCGCTATAACTATTATTATTATCCTTACTACGATTATTATTATCGCTATGACTGTTATTATTATCCTTATTCTATTATTACTATCCCTATTACTCTTGCCTTTATCCTTATAACTATTATTATTATCGCTATAACTGTTATTATTATCATTAATACTATTATTATTATCGCTATACCTGTTATTATTATCCTTATCCTATTATTATTTCCCTTATTACTATTATTATTATCGCTATAACTATTATTATTATCCTTATTACTATTATTATCGCTATGACTGTTATTGTTATCCTTATTCTACCTTTACTATCCCTAATACTCTTGTCTCTATCCTTATATCTTTTATTATTATGCTTATTACTATTATTATTATCGCTATAACTATTATTATTATCGCTATGAATGTTATTATTATACTTATTCTATTATTACTATCCCTATTACTCTTGTCTTTATCCTTATAACTATTATTGTTATGCTTATTACTATTATTATTAGCACTAAAACTATTATTATTATCCTTACTACTATTATTATTATCGCTATGACTGTTATTATTATCCTTATTCTATTATTACTATCCCTATTACTCTTCTCTTTATCCTTATTACTATTATTATTATCCTTATAACTATTATTATTATTCTTATTACTATTATTATTAGCACTAAAACTATTATTATTATCCTTACTACTATTATTATTATCGCTATGACTGTTATTATTATCCTTATTCTATTATTACTATCCCTATTACTCTTCTTTTTATCCTTATTACTATTATTATTATCCTTATAACTATTATCATTATCCTAATTACTATTATTATTATCGCTATGACTGTTATTATTATACTTATTCTATTATTACTATCCCTATTACTCTTGTCTCTATCCTTATAACTTTTATTATTATGCTTATTACTATTATTATTAATCCTTATTACTATTATTTTTATCGCTATAACTGTTATTATTATTGTTATTACTATTATTATTGTCGCTATAACTGTTATTATTATCCTTATTCTATTGTTACTCTCCGTATTACTCTTCTCTTTATCCTTATAACTATTATTGTTATCCTTATAACTATTATTATTATCCTTATTACTATTATTATTATCTCTATGACTGTTATTATTATACTTATTCTATTATTACTATCCCTATTACTCTTGTCTTTATCCTTATAACTATTATTATTTCCCTTATTACTATTATTATTATCATTATAACTGTTATTATTATCCTTATTACTAGTATTATTATCTCTATAACTATTATTGTTATCCTCATTACTATTATTATTATCGCTATGACTGTTATTATTATCCTTATTCTATTATTACTATCCCTATTACTCTTGTCTTTATCCTTATAACTATTATTATTATCCTTATTACTATTATTATTATCGCTATAACTATTATTATTATCGCTATGAATGTTATTATTATACTTATTCTATTATTACTATCCCTATTACTCTTGTCTTTATCCTTATAACTATTATTGTTATGCTTATTACTATTATTATTAGCACTAAAACTATTATTATTATCCTTACTACTATTATTATTATCGCTATGACTGTTATTATTATCCTTATTCTATTATTACTATCCCTATTACTCTTCGCTTTATCCTTATTACTATTATTATTATCCTTATAACTATTATTATTAGCACTATAGCTATTATTATTATCCTTATTACTATTATTATCGCTATGACTGTTATTATTATCCTTACTCTACTATTACTATCCCTATTACTCTTGTCTCTATCCTTATAACTATTATTATTATCCTTATTACTATTATTATTATCGCTATAACTATTATTATTATCGCTATGACTGTTATCATTATCCTTATTCTATTATTATTATCGCTATATCTATTATTATTATACTTACTACTATTATTATCATCGCTATGACTGTTATTATTATCCTTATTCTATTATTACTATCCCTATTACTCCTGTCTCTATCCTTATAACTATTATTATTATGCTTATTACTATTATTATTAGCACTTTAACTATTACTATTATCCTTATTGCTATTAATATTATCGCTATATCTATTATTATTATCCTTACTACTATTATTATCATCGCTATGACTGTTATTATTATCCTTATTCTATTATTACTATCCCTATTACTCTTCTCTTTATCCTTATAACTAATTATTATTATCCATATAACTATTATTATTATCCTTATTACTATTATTATTATCGCTATGACCGTTATTATTATACTTATTCTATTATTACTATCCCTATTACTCTTGTCTTTATCCTGATAATTATTATTATTTCCCATATTACAATTATTATTATCGCTATGACTGTTATTATTATCCTTATTCTATTATTACTATCCCTATTACTCCTGTCTCTATCCTTATAACTATTATTATTAGCACTATAACTATTATTATTATCCTTATTGCTATTATTATTATCGCTATGACTGTTATTATTATACTTATTCTATTATTACTATCTCTATTACTCTTGTCTTTATCCTTATAACTATTATTATTATCCTTATTACTATTATTATTATCGCTATAACTATTATTAGTATCGCTATGACTGTTATTATTATCCTTATTCTATTATTATTTCCCTAATTACTATTATTATTATCTCTATAACTATTATTGTTATCCTCATTACTATTATTATTATCGCTATGACTGTTATTATTATCCTTATTCTATTATTACTATCCCTATTACTCTTGTCTTTATCCTTATAACTATTATTATTATCCTTATTACTATTATTATTATCGCTATAACTATTATTATTATCGCTATGAATGTTATTATTATACTTATTCTATTATTACTATCCCTATTACTCTTGTCTTTATCCTTATAACTATTATTGTTATGCTTATTACTATTATTATTAGCACTAAAACTATTATTATTATCCTTACTACTATTATTATTATCGCTATGACTGTTATTATTATCCTTATTCTATTATTACTATCCCTATTACTCTTCTCTTTATCCTTATTACTATTATTATTATCGTTATAACTATTATTATTATTCTTATTACTATTATTATTAGCACTAAAACTATTATTATTATCCTTACTACTATTATTATTATCGCTATGACTGTTATTATTATCCTTATTCTATTATTACTATCCCTATTACTCTTCTCTTTATCCTTATTACTATTATTATTATCGTTATAACTATTATTATTATTCTTATTACTATTATTATTAGCACTAAAACTATTATTATTATCCTTACTACTATTATTATTATCGCTATGACTGTTATTATTATCCTTATTCTATTATTACTATCCCTATTACTCTTCTTTTTATCCTTATTACTATTATTATTATCCTTATAACTATTATTATTATCCTTATTACTATTATTATTATCGCTATGACTGTTATTATTATACTTATTCTATTATTACTATCCCTATTACTCTTGTCTTTATCCTGATAATTATTATTATTTCCCTTATTGCAATTATTATTATCGCTATAACTGTTATTATTATCCTTATTACTAGTATTATTATCCCTATAACTATTATTGTTATCGTCATTACTATTATTATTATCGCTATGACTGTTATTATTATACTTATTCTATTATTACTATCCCTATTACTCTTGTCTCTATCCTTATAACTTTTATTATTATGCTTATTACTATTATTATTATCGCTATAACTATTATTATTATCCTTACTACGATTATTATTATCGCTATGACTGTTATTATTATCCTTATTCTATTATTACTATCCCTATTACTCTTGCCTTTATCCTTATAACTATTATTATTATCGCTATAACTGTTATTATTATCATTAATACTATTATTATTATCGCTATACCTGTTATTATTATCCTTATTGCTATTATTATTATCGCTATGACTGTTATTATTATACTTATTCTATTATTACTATCCCTATTACTCTTGTCTTTATCCTTATAACTATTATTATTATCCTTATTACTATTATTATTATCGCTATAACTATTATTATTATCGCTATGACTGTTATTATTATCCCTATTCTATTATTACTATCCCTATTACTCTTCTCTTTATCCTTATAACTATTATTATTATCCTTATAACTATTATCATTATCCTAATTACTATTATTATTATCGCTATGACTGTTATTATTATACTTATTCTATTATTACTATCCCTATTACTCTTGTCTCTATCCTTATAACTTTTATTATTATGCTTATTACTATTATTATTAATCCTTATTACTATTATTATTATCGCTATAACTGTTATTATTATCCTTATTACTAGTATTATTATCCCTATAACTATTATTGTTATCCTCATTACTATTATTATTATCGCTATGACTGTTATTATTATCCTTATTCTATTATTACTATCCCTATTACTCTTGTCTTTATCCTTATAACTATTATTATTATCCTTATTACTATTATTATTATCGCTATAACTATTATTATTATCGCTATGAATGTTATTATTATACTTATTCTATTATTACTATCCCTATTACTCTTGTCTTTATCCTTGTAACTATTATTGTTATGCTTATTACTATTATTATTAGCACTAAAACTATTATTATTATCCTTACTACGATTATTATTATCGCTATGACTGTTATTATTATCCTTATTCTATTATTACTATCCCTATTACTCTTGTCTTTATCCTTATAACTATTATTATTATCGCTAATAACTGTTATTATTATTCATATTACTATTATTATTATCACTATAACTGTTATTATTATCCTTATAACTATTATTATTATCGCTATAACTATTATTAGTATCGCTATGACTGTTATTATTATCCTTATTCTATTATTATTTCCCTTATTACTATTATTATTATCCTTACTACGAATATTATTATCGCTATGACTGTTATTATTATCGTTATTCTATTATTACTATCCCTATTACTCTTGTCTTTATCCTTATAACTATTATTATTTCCCTTATTACTATTATTATTATCATTATAACTGTTATTATTATCCTTATTACTAGTATTATTATCTCTATAACTATTATTGTTATCCTCATTACTATTATTATTATCGCTATGACTGTTATTATTTTCTTTATTCTATTATTACTATCCCTATTACTCTTGTCTTTATCCTTATAACTATTATTATTATCCTTATTACTATTATTATTATCGCTATAACTATTGTTATTGTTCTTGTTACTATTTTTATTATCCCTATTCCTCTTGTCTTTCTCCTTATAACTATTATTATTATCGCTATAACTGTTATTATTATCCTTAATACTATTATTATTATCGCTATAACTGGTATTATTATTCTTGATACTATTATTACTGTCCGTATTACTCTTGCCTTTATCCTTAATACTATTATTATTATCGCTATAACTGTTATTATTATTCTTGTTACTATTATTATTATCCCTATTCCTCTTGTCTTTCTCCTTATAACTATTATTATTATCGCTATAACAGTTATTATTATCCTTATTACTATTATTATCGCTATGACTGTTATTATTATCCTTACTCTACTATTACTATCCCTATTACTCTTGTCTCTATCCTTATAACTATTATTATTATCCTTATTACTATTATTATTATCGCTATAACTATTATTATTATCGCTATGACTGTTATCATTATCCTTATTCTATTATTACTATCCCTATTACTCTTGTCTTTATCCTGATAATTATTATTATTTCCCATATTACAATTATTATTATCGCTATGACTGTTATTATTATCCTTATTCTATTATTACTATCCCTATTACTCCTGTCTCTATCCTTATAACTATTATTATTTCCCTTATTACTATTATTATTATCATTATAACTGTTATTATTATCCTTATTACTAGTATTATTATCTGTATAACTATTATTGTTATCCTCATTACTATTATTATTATCGCTATGACTGTTATTATTATACTTATTCTATTATTACTATCCCTATTACTCTTGTCTCTATCCTTATAACTTTTATTATTATGCTTATTACTATTATTATTAATCCTTATTACTATTATTATTATCGCTATAACTGTTATTATTATTGTTATTACTATTATTATTGTCGCTATAACTGTTATTATTATCCTTATTCTATTGTTACTCTCCGTATTACTCTTCTCTTTATCCTTATAACTATTATTGTTATCCTTATAACTATTATTATTATCCTTATTACTATTATTATTATCTCTATGACTGTTATTATTATACTTATTCTATTATTACTATCCCTATTACTCTTGTCTTTATCCTTATAACTATTATTATTTCCCTTATTACTATTATTATTATCATTATAAATGTTATTATTATCCTTATTACTAGTATTATTATCTCTATAACTATTATTGTTATCCTCATTACTATTATTATTATCGCTATGACTGTTATTATTATCCTTATTCTATTATTACTATCCCTATTACTCTTGTCTTTATCCTTATAACTATTATTATTATCCTTATTACTATTATTATTATCGCTATAACTATTATTATTATCGCTATGAATGTTATTATTATACTGATTCTATTATTACTATCCCTATTACTCTTGTCTTTATCCTTATAACTATTATTGTTATGCTTATTACTATTATTATTAGCACTAAAACTATTATTATTATCCTTACTACTATTATTATTATCGCTATGACTGTTATTATTATCCTTATTCTATTATTACTATCCCTGTTACTCTTCTCTTTATCCTTATTACTATTATTATTATCCTTATAACTATTATTATTATTCTTATTACTATTATTATTAGCACTAAAACTATTATTATTATCCTTACTACTATTATTATTATCGCTATGACTGTTATTATTATCCTTATTCTATTATTACTATCCCTATTACTCTTCTTTTTATCCTTATTACTATTATTATTATCCTTATAACTATTATCATTATCCTAATTACTATTATTATTATCGCTATGACTGTTATTATTATACTTATTCTATTATTACTATCCCTATTACTCTTGTCTCTATCCTTATAACTTTTATTATTATGCTTATTACTATTATTATTAATCCTTATTACTATTATTATTATCGCTATAACTGTTATTATTATTGTTATTACTATTATTATTGTCGCTATAACTGTTATTATTATCCTTATTCTATTGTTACTCTCCGTATTACTCTTCTCTTTATCCTTATAACTATTATTGTTATCCTTATAACTATTATTATTATCCTTATTACTATTATTATTATCTCTATGACTGTTATTATTATACTTATTCTATTATTACTATCCCTATTACTCTTGTCCTTATCCTTATAACTATTATTATTTCCCTTATTACTATTATTATTATCCTTATAACTATTATTATTAGCACTATAGCTATTATTATTATCCTTATTACTATTATTATCGCTATGACTGTTATTATTATCCTTACTCTACTATTACTATCCCTATTACTCTTGTCTCTATCCTTATAACTATTATTATTATCCTTATTACTATTATTATTATCGCTATAACTATTATTATTATCGCTATGACTGTTATCATTATCCTTATTCTATTATTATTATCGCTATATCTATTATTATTATACTTACTACTATTATTATCATCGCTATGACTGTTATTATTATCCTTATTCTATTATTACTATCCCTATTACTCCTGTCTCTATCCTTATAACTATTATTATTATGCTTATTACTATTATTATTAGCACTTTAACTATTACTATTATCCTTATTGCTATTAATATTATCGCTATATCTATTATTATTATCCTTACTACTATTATTATCATCGCTATGACTGTTATTATTATCCTTATTCTATTATTACTATCCCTATTACTCTTCTCTTTATCCTTATAACTAATTATTATTATCCATATAACTATTATTATTATCCTTATTACTATTATTATTATCGCTATGACCGTTATTATTATACTTATTCTATTATTACTATCCCTATTACTCTTGTCTTTATCCTGATAATTATTATTATTTCCCATATTACAATTATTATTATCGCTATGACTGTTATTATTATCCTTATTCTATTATTACTATCCCTATTACTCCTGTCTCTATCCTTATAACTATTATTATTAGCACTATAACTATTATTATTATCCTTATTGCTATTATTATTATCGCTATGACTGTTATTATTATACTTATTCTATTATTACTATCTCTATTACTCTTGTCTTTATCCTTATAACTATTATTATTATCCTTATTACTATTATTATTATCGCTATAACTATTATTAGTATCGCTATGACTGTTATTATTATCCTTATTCTATTATTATTTCCCTTATTACTATTATTATTATCTCTATAACTATTATTGTTATCCTCATTACTATTATTATTATCGCTATGACTGTTATTATTATCCTTATTCTATTATTACTATCCCTATTACTCTTGTCTTTATCCTTATAACTATTATTATTATCCTTATTACTATTATTATTATCGCTATAACTATTATTATTATCGCTATGAATGTTATTATTACACTTATTCTATTATTACTATCCCTATTACTCTTGTCTTTATCCTTATAACTATTATTGTTATGCTTATTACTATTATTATTAGCACTAAAACTATTATTATTATCCTTACTACTATTATTATTATCGCTATGACTGTTATTATTATCCTTATTCTATTATTACTATCCCTATTACTCTTCTCTTTATCCTTATTACTATTATTATTATCCTTATAACTATTATTATTATTCTTATTACTATTATTATTAGCACTAAAACTATTATTATTATCCTTACTACTATTATTATTATCGCTATGACTGTTATTATTATCCTTATTCTATTATTACTATCCCTATTACTCTTCTTTTTATCCTTATTACTATTATTATTATCCTTATAACTATTATTATTATCCTTATTACTATTATTATTATCGCTATGACTGTTATTATTATACTTATTCTATTATTACTATCCCTATTACTCTTGTCTTTATCCTGATAATTATTATTATTTCCCTTATTGCAATTATTATTATCGCTATAACTGTTATTATTATCCTTATTACTAGTATTATTATCCCTATAACTATTATTGTTATCGTCATTACTATTATTATTATCGCTATGACTGTTATTATTATACCTATTCTATTATTACTATCCCTATTACTCTTGTCTCTATCCTTATAACTTTTATTATTATGCTTATTACTATTATTATTATCGCTATAACTATTATTATTATCCTTACTACTATTATTATTATCGCTATGACTGTTATTATTATCCTTATTCTATTATTACTATCCCTATTACTCTTCTTTTTATCCTTATTACTATTATTATTATCCTTATAACTATTATCATTATCCTAATTACTATTATTATTATCGCTATGACTGTTATTATTATACTTATTCTATTATTACTATCCCTATTACTCTTGTCTCTATCCTTATAACTTTTATTATTATGCTTATTACTATTATTATTAATCCTTATTACTATTATTATTATCGCTATAACTGTTATTATTATTGTTATTACTATTATTATTGTCGCTATAACTGTTATTATTATCCTTATTCTATTGTTACTCTCCGTATTACTCTTCTCTTTATCCTTATAACTATTATTGTTATCCTTATAACTATTATTATTATCCTTATTACTATTATTATTATCTCTATGACTGTTATTATTATACTTATTCTATTATTACTATCCCTATTACTCTTGTCTTTATCCTTATAACTATTATTATTTCCCTTATTACTATTATTATTATCATTATAACTGTTATTATTATCCTTATTACTAGTATTATTATCTCTATAACTATTATTGTTATCCTCATTACTATTATTATTATCGCTATGACTGTTATTATTATCCTTATTCTATTATTACTATCCCTATTACTCTTGTCTTTATCCTTATAACTATTATTATTATCCTTATTACTATTATTATTATCGCTATAACTATTATTATTATCGCTATGAATGTTATTATTATACTTATTCTATTATTACTATCCCTATTACTCTTGTCTTTATCCTTATAACTATTATTGTTATGCTTATTACTATTATTATTAGCACTAAAACTATTATTATTATCCTTACTACTATTATTATTATCGCTATGACTGTTATTATTATCCTTATTCTATTATTACTATCCCTATTACTCTTCGCTTTATCCTTATTACTATTATTATTATCCTTATAACTATTATTATTAGCACTATAGCTATTATTATTATCCTTATTACTATTATTATCGCTATGACTGTTATTATTATCCTTACTCTACTATTACTATCCCTATTACTCTTGTCTCTATCCTTATAACTATTATTATTATCCTTATTACTATTATTATTATCGCTATAACTATTATTATTATCGCTATGACTGTTATCATTATCCTTATTCTATTATTATTATCGCTATATCTATTATTATTATACTTACTACTATTATTATCATCGCTATGACTGTTATTATTATCCTTATTCTATTATTACTATCCCTATTACTCCTGTCTCTATCCTTATAACTATTATTATTATGCTTATTACTATTATTATTAGCACTTTAACTATTACTATTATCCTTATTGCTATTAATATTATCGCTATATCTATTATTATTATCCTTACTACTATTATTATCATCGCTATGACTGTTATTATTATCCTTATTCTATTATTACTATCCCTATTACTCTTCTCTTTATCCTTATAACTAATTATTATTATCCATATAACTATTATTATTATCCTTATTACTATTATTATTATCGCTATGACCGTTATTATTATACTTATTCTATTATTACTATCCCTATTACTCTTGTCTTTATCCTGATAATTATTATTATTTCCCATATTACAATTATTGTTATCGCTATGACTGTTATTATTATCCTTATTCTATTATTACTATCCCTATTACTCCTGTCTCTATCCTTATAACTATTATTATTAGCACTATAACTATTATTATTATCCTTATTGCTATTATTATTATCGCTATGACTGTTATTATTATACTTATTCTATTATTACTATCTCTATTACTCTTGTATTTATCCTTATAACTATTATTATTATCCTTATTACTATTATTATTATCGCTATAACTATTATTAGTATCGCTATGACTGTTATTATTATCCTTATTCTATTATTATTTCCCTTATTACTATTATTATTATCGCTATAACTATTATTATTATCCTTATTACTATTATTATCGCTATGACTGTTATTATTATCCTTATTCTATTATTACTATCCCTATTACTCTTCTCTTTATCCTTATAACTATTATTATTATCCTTATAACTATTATCATTATCCTAATTACTATTATTATTATCGCTATGACTGTTATTATTATACTTATTCTATTATTACTATCCCTATTACTCTTGTCTTTATCCTTATAACTATTATTATTTCTCTTATTACTATTATTATTATCATTATAACTGTTATTATTATCCTTATTACTAGTATTATTATCTCTATAACTATTATTGTTATCCTCATTACTATTATTATTATCGCTATGACTGTTATTATTATCCTTATTCTATTATTACTATCCCTATTACTCTTCTTTTTATCCTTATTACTATTATTATTATCCTTATAACTATTATTATTATCCTTATTACTATTATTATTATCGCTATGACTGTTATTATTATACTTATTCTATTATTACTATCCCTATTACTCTTGTCTTTATCCTGATAATTATTATTATTTCCCTTATTGCAATTATTATTATCGCTATAACTGTTATTATTATCCTTATTACTAGTATTATTATCCCTATAACTATTATTGTTATCGTCATTACTATTATTATTATCGCTATGACTGTTATTATTATACTTATTCTATTATTACTATCCCTATTACTCTTGTCTCTATCCTTATAACTTTTATTATTATGCTTATTACTATTATTATTATCGCTATAACTATTATTATTATCCTTACTACGATTATTATTATCGCTATGACTGTTATTATTATCCTTATTCTATTATTACTATCCCTATTACTCTTGCCTTTATCCTTATAACTATTATTATTATCGCTATAACTGTTATTATTATCATTAATACTATTATTATTATCGCTATACCTGTTATTATTATCCTTATTGCTATTATTATTATCGCTATGACTGTTATTATTATACTTATTCTATTATTACTATCTCTATTACTCTTGTCTTTATCCTTATAACTATTATTATTATCCTTATTACTATTATTATTATCGCTATAACTATTATTAGTATCGCTATGACTGTTATTATTATCCTTATTCTATTATTATTTCCCTTATTACTATTATTATTATCGCTATAACTATTATTATTATCCTTATTACTATTATTATCGCTATGACTGTTATTGTTATCCTTATTCTACATTTACTATCCCTAATACTCTTGTCTCTATCCTTATATCTTTTATTATTATGCTTATTACTATTATTATTATCGCTATAACGATTATTATTATCCTTACTACGATTATTATTATCGCTATGACTGTTTATTATTATCCTTATTCTATTATTACTATCCCTATTACTCTTGTCTTTATCCTTATAACTATTATTATTATCGCTAATAACTGTTATTATTATTCTTATTACTATTATTATTATCGCTATAACTGTTATTATTATCATTAATACTATTATTATTATCGCTATACCTGTTATTATTATCCTTAATACTATTATTATTATCGCTACCACTATTATTATTATTCTTATTACTATTACTATTATCCCTATTCCTCTTGTCGTTTATCCTTATAACTATTATTATTATCGCTATAACTGTTATTATTATGCTGATTCTATTGTTACTATCCCTATTACTCTTGTCTTTATCCTTATAACTATTATTATTATCCTTATTACTATTATTACTATCGCTATAACTGTTATTATTATTCTGTGTTACTATTATTATTATCCCTATTCCTCTTGTCTTTCTCCTTATAACTATTATTATTATCCTTATTATTATTATTATTATCGCTATAACTGTTGTTATTGTTCTTGTTACTATTTTTGTTATCCCTATTCCTCTTGTCTTTCTCCTTATAACTATTATTATTATCGCTATAACTGTTATTATTATCCTTAATACTATTATTATTATCGCTATAACTGGTATTATTATTCTTGTTACTATTATTACTGTCCCTATTACTCTTGCCTTTATACTTAATACTATTATTATTATCGCTATAACTGTTATTATTATTCTTGTTACTATTATTATTATCCCTATTCCTCTTGTCTTTCTCCTTATAACTATTATTATTATCGCTATAACAGTTATTATTATCCTTAATACTATTATTATTATCGCTATACCTGTTATTATTATCCGTATTACTATTATTATTATCGCTATAACTATTATTATTATCCTTACTACGATTATTATTATCGCTATGACTGTTATTATTATCGTTATTCTATTATTACTATCCCTATTACTCTTGTCTTTATCCTTATAACTATTATTATTTCCCTTATTACTTTTATTATTATCATTATAACTGTTATTATTATCCTTACTACTATTATTATTATCGCTATGACTGTTATTATTATCCTTATTCTATTATTACTATCCCTATTACTCTTCTCTTTATCCTTATAACTATTATTGTTATCCTTATAACTATTATTATTATCCTTATTACTATTATTATTATCGCTATGACTGTATTATTATACTTATTCTATTATTACTATCCCTATTACTCTTGTCTTTATCCTTATAAACTATTATTATTATCCTTATTACTATTATTATTATCGCTCTAACTATTAATATTATCGCTATGACTATTATTATTATCCTTATTCTTTTATTACTATCCCTATTACTCTTCTCTTTATCCTTATAACTATTATTGTTATCCTTATAACTGTTATTATTATCCTTATTACTATTATTATTATCGCTATAACTATTATTAGTATCGCTATGACTGTTATTATTATCCTTATTCTATTATTATTTCCCTTATTACTATTATTATTATCGCTATAACTATTATTATTATCCTTATTACTATTATTTTCGCTATGACTGTTATTATTATCCTTATTCTATATTACTATCCCTATTACTCTTGTCTTTATCCTTATAACTATTATTGTTTTTCTTATAACTATTATTATTATCCTAATTACTATTATTATTATCGCTATAACTGTTATTATTATACTTATTCTATTATTACTATCCCTATTACTCTTCTCTTTATCCTTATAACTATTATTGTTATTCTTATAACTATTATTATTATCCTAATTACTATTATTATTATCGCTATGACTGTTATTATTATACTTATTCTATTATTACTATCCCTATTACTCTTGTCTCTATCCTTATAACTTTTATTATTATGCTTATTACTATTATTATTATCGCTATAACTATTATTATTATCCTTACTACGATT